>OZ020604.1:129337573-129435484 GCA_963971545.1 Philophylla caesio | reverse complement strand
CTGATAAAGGGAAAATATGTTATCCCTTTTCTGCGCAAAGGTAGTAGAAAAGTAGGTTGGTATGGTATGGTATGTGTGGCTGTCACTGTTGCTACAGCGACCCACTTAGGCCATGATTGGAGGCCCGTTGTGATACCACTAGCTAAGTGTTCATTCCCCTTTGCTGAACCATTTTGAGCTCTTGACGAATCTCGCCAAGCATCTTGGGTCTATAGAACCTAATTCTCCGAGGTCTCCAAAAAGTGGTACCCCTAGAAAGCGTAGCCTGCTTCTTGCTAGCGCTGGACAATTGCATAGAAGATGGAGAACAGTTTCCTCCTCTTCATAATTTTTGCAGCTTCTACAGCATCTGTGAAAAGGTACACCGAGACGCCCCGCGTGGTTGCCTATGAGGCAGTGCCCCGTAAGGGCTCCAATGACCAGAGATATATCATCCCGTTTTAAGGTGTACAGACCACGCGACCGTTTACGATCCCATCTAGGCCAAGTCTGCCTAGATATCCTACAAGTCGTGGTCTGTGCCCACCTCTCATTCGCACGAGCATAAGCATGTTCTTTTGAGAGCAGCCTGCAAGTACCAAAGGGCATACCAATGCGTTCTTTACCAGGAAGAATCTGCTTGGTTGTCCCTTCCCTCGCAAGTTCATCCGCTATACAGTTACCCTCGATGTCCCTGTGGCCTGGAACCCAGATGAGGTTTAGTCTGTTCTGCTTAGCCATCTCCTGAAGAGATCGGCGGCAGTCCAGTACAATCTTTGAAGTTATCGCAGCTGAGCTTACTGCTCTGATTGCCGCTTGGCTATCGCAAAATATAAAAACGTTGTTGGCTTTTAAGACGGTTTGCAACCTGTCCACAGCCTCCTTAATGGCTGAGACCTCAGCTTGAAAAACACTACAGTGATCCGGCAGCCTAAAGGAACAGCTCAGAGATAAGACTCGCGAGAAGACCCCTCCTCCCACTCTGCCATTCAGCTTCGAACCATCTGTGAACACCGTAATACTTCCAGGTGGGGTGTAGAAATTTTTAGACCACTCCTCCCTACCTGGAATCAACATCGCGAAGTTTCTGTCTGGGACCATGGTATCGACGCAGCGATCAGTGCAGTCCGGAAGCTTCCTACTTACTACTACTTTCTACTTACTCAGTATGCTTGAGTGCCCACATAGGGTAGACTCCCATTGATATGTCTCTCTTAGTCGAAGCGCGGCAAGAGCCGCCATCTGTTGACCCACTAAGTCGAGGGGTAGAAGGTCAAGAAAAACATTCAAGGCGTCGTTTGGTGTTGTTCGTAGAGCTCCGCTAATGCAGATAATACTGGCTCTTTGTACTTTACTAAGTATATTGAGGTTAGCATTTTTGCTCAAGGCAGGCCACCATACGATGACTCCATAAAGGAGAATTGGCCTTACTACCGCTGTATAGATCCAGCGGCATACGCTTGGATTTAGACCCCATTTCTTTCCAATGGCCCTTTTGCAGGAGTATAGGGCCACAGAAGCCTTTTGAGTGCGCTGGACAATATTATTTCTCCAGCTTAGTTTCATATCTAGTGTGACGCCAAGAAACTTGGCTTCCTTCTTTAGATTTAAACGAATACCATTCAGTACCGGAGTAATTAACTCCGGTGTCTTATATTTTCTAGTGAAGAGTACCAACTCCACCTTTTCTGAGTTGACGCTAAGACCACATTGCGTGGACCAGTTCCCTACCGCGCGGAGTGTTCTTTGCATCAAATCACACAAGGTCTGCGGGAACTTGCCCATGTATGCTATGGCGATGTCATCTGCATATGCGACAACCCTGGCGGCACCCCATTCCGTCTCCCGCAAGAGTGAACTTACAGTTAGATTCCAGAGTAGGGGGGAAAGTACACCACCCTGTGGCGTTCCGCGAGACACATGCCTCGAAACACGGTTTGCGCCGACTTCTGCTGTAATCTTTCTACCTAAGAGCATTTGCTCTATAAATTCAACCAGGGAGTTTTCTACACCGAGTCCTCTTAAGGCCTGAGTTATGGCCCCCGGATTAATGTTGTTAAAAGCTCCCTCAATGTCAAGAAAAGCTACGAGGCAAAATTCCTTGTAACTAAAAGATCTCTCAATGTAGCTGACTAGGGAATGTAGCGCAGTGTCTGTGGACCTTCCCTTTAGATAAGCATGCTGGGTATTTGACAAAAGTCTTTTATCGATCGTGAAAGAGAGGTGGTTATTAATCAGCCTCTCTAGAGTTTTGAGAACAAAGGATGACAGGCTTATTGGTCTGAGATCCTTCGGGCGCGTATGTGATACTTTTCCGGCCTTGGGAATGAAGACCACTGAAACAGATCTCCATGCCGTTGGTACGTAGTTTAGTTTAAGGCAGGCCCTAAACATGCTTAGTAGCCAATTCGCAGAAGTTTCGATTGTTGCATCCAGCTGCGCAGGTATGATGCCATCCGGCCCTGCTGTTTTATAAGGTTTAAAGCTTTTTATCGCTGAAATAATACTTTCTCTTGAGATAGGGAGAAAAGTAGGTTACTAGTAGCGAAATGCGGCTTGTACATATAATTAAACATATTTGCATAAATTTGATATTTCAATTCAGTATAATATAACCGAATATTCAATCACACCTGTATGTATGAATACGAGTATACATAGCACCTTAATACAACAAACTATAAAATAAAAAAAGGCAAGTGTGATTTAGAAGCAAATATTTTTTACACATTTTGTTATCAAAAACAATGTTATTTCAACCGTTTTTAAGTTTTTACATGCAGAAAATAGAACTATCACATATGGAAAAATTTTGATAATAAATTTTTCTTTAATTCAATATCAATTTTAGCAACCAAAATAATAGGTATCTATTAAAAGTAACCCAGTAACCAGGATTGTATACATATTTCATTACAATTTCAAACTTTTTTAAAATATAATTACCATTTTTGTAGATCATAAAATTGTAAGATTCTAGTCACTAAAAATGTTAAATTTTATGAAAAACATTATGTACTCGTATAATAGTTGAAATACCAAAAAACATAAAAAACAAGACAAGAAGAAGTCCGACCGACGCACAGTGGGAGAAATGGTCAATCTAGCGGCGCTTTCTTAATAGCTTCTTAAATACAATGAAAAAATGCATTACTTTATTCTAAAAATATGTGTTAATTATTTAGTTATATGTTTTTATGTTTTATTAGAAAAAAAAAACTATTCACAGTCGGAGCTCTCAGAATTACTGCCGTCAGGTAGATCATTTGTATGTAAAAGAAGGTTTTTGACCTCATCATCTATTTCAATGTGATTTTTGGAGTACTTGGAGGTGCTTTTAGACTTACATAGATGTAATAATAGGATCTGAAGAAACTAAAAGAGTGTGTAATAAGTCTTCCATTGTATTCAACCTTGAGTTTTTTCGCGTATGGTTCAGTCTATAACTGCGAAAATCTTTATTTCTTGCCTCAAGTACCTCTTCTGACATCATTCCTATTGGTAGCGAAACTTTTTCAATAATATCTGCTCCGTGTATTAATATTTTATGTACAGATGGAGGCATATAAAACCAAGGATATTCGGAAACAAATAATTCTGCTGTATTCCAAGCATATATGCGAAAAGCCTCTATGTTAACTGCATACCCACATGCCATAGTACGCAAAATTATACCAAATCTTTTTATAAGTTCTACTTTTACGCCAGTTACTGTAGAGGCTAAAATTGGATGCTGGAAAAATATTCTTGCAGTATTCCCAGTGTTTGTATTGCCTAATCCTTTCGTGGAAATGTCCACCAATATACCCATTTTTTCTTTTAGCTCAAGTTGAATCTTTCTTTTGGTTTGCTGAGCGATTTCTTTATGTTCTCCACGAATTTGCCAATTTTGTATGGGTATTCTATAGGCGATATGAATCCAAGCATGGAGTGTTGACAATCCGTACTCATACAAGTGCTCCTGTGGTTGTCTCAATTGAACATTATTTAGATTATTCATGAATTTTGGTGTTGGTCCACAAATTCCACAGGCCTGCGATGATGAGCCCGCTAAAGTGTTAAAAACTTTCCCATCAATCATTGTTAAATGGAATTCATGTACTACTTCGAAAAAACTCAACTTTGTCGGAACAATGCTTACAATTTGCCTTTTAATATTATCTATCTCAACCTTAACTAACTCCGCTGAATCTTTTTCAAAAATTATTTTAATGGGTCTGCAGAACCGAGTTGAAGAAGGCCTGTTATTTTGCCATAGAACAGCGTCTCCTTTTTTAATTTGTAAAGGCACAATACATACAGCAAATAAATACTCATCAGTTATTTCACAATCAGAAGCACTAAAACGTTGACGGTAAGTGGAGTGACCACTGCTGCCGTCACAGCCCCATTTAAATATTGCTTTTATGCTGTCATTAATATTGCCTGCAGTCAAAACACCTTCAAAAGATTTGGAAAATCCTTGTACTATACGTGCAACAGTATGGTCTACAAGACTTTGCAGGGCAACTTCCGCTGAAAGTTCAGTTACGTGTATGCCACTGGGGTAACACTCTGTTTTAGCCTTAAGTAAAATATCGTAGCTTGGATAAATATTGCAGTTTCGTTCTTTGGCACCATATTGCATTATTTTGTACGACGTTTTTGAGTATCCGCCATCTATTAAAGAGATAAAGCTTCCTTAGGTGTATACGGAATTGGGGTTTTTTGTTCAGAGCTTACAGACTTAAGCATTTTCGAAGCAGTCGAACTTTCTTCAAACAATTTTGAAACAACCTGTGAAGCATTTCTTTTTCCAGCTTTGTAAAGACTTACGCTTGCCGCTACCATTAACTCTTGGTTAGGTGTTTCGTTAACAACTGATGCAATTTTTTTTTTTTTTTGAGTTTTCATTGTACACTCTGAAAAAGGTTTTTGTATACGGTGATGAACAGTTGGCTTAGAAAAAATTATATTTTCATCCAACCATTCCTTATTTCGCTCTTCGAACACTGACATAACCCTATGACATTCTTTCCACTTTTCTACAAGTTTGCTTATGAAATTTCTTAATTGTTTTTGAATTTTGCGAGTTTGCTCTTCACTATACTTTGAGCGATCAATGACGTTAGAAAATATATGATTTTCAACCATTAGGAATTTTTTTGGTGGTACTGGTTCACTGTGCCATATTAAAAAAAGCGTGCGTTTAGACTCTGCCATAGTATCTAAAAAAGGAAAAAAATCAGTAACTTGCAAATACTTGCAGCCAATTTTTGGACAAGACGTAGACCACAACATATTTTAACAAATTATACAAACATTGAATCGAATCCCATCGAATCCACCACACTTATTTTCTACGGAACATTGGATTACACATATAAAAACACTTTGATATAGGACAATTTCTTTTTCCATTGTAAAGATCTAAAACATATATTAACAGACCACAATGACTTTTTTTTTATTTAACACATACCAAATAATAATAATTAAGTCACAAATCTTATTACAAAATTTTATATTTAAGTTTTTCAGTTCAACAAAAATTGCACTTAAAAATAGGTAAATAGTAATTATTGCACTTGCTAAAACATGTGTTAAATTCGAAAGCTCACAGATATGCGAATATTTGGAACAAAACAAAAACGAAAACAGAAAAGACCCCGTTAGGAAATAAATTTTCAATAAAACAATCAAAATTTGGAGAATTCTGAATTTAAAAATTTCGCTAAAGCGCCGCTAGATTGACCATTTCTCCCACTGTGCAACGTGTGGAATCGTGCAAATATCTTTTAATTCTTGTTTACAAATATTATAACCTAAATATTTTTTTGCATTTTGATACATTAAAAAATTCGTTATTACATTATAAAACATTTTGTATCAATTCATACTTGCCTTGTTTAAATGCTAAAGGAATCAATTGATACAGTTGGCATTTATTTGAAATTACAGGACATTTATGTATGTATGTATATATGGTTTTTACTACGCTCATATACGTGCATACATGGATGTCGGAATATTCCAGTATATTGATTACGGGATCATTATATATTTCGTTGTGAATTACTTCATTTATTTTTTTTAAATTCAAGGTGCCTGAACAAAAGTTTCCTAACCTTGCAAAATTTATTGTATTCGTAATACTTTCTAATTCTTTCAGGACTTCTGTCATAATTAATCCTTCCATAATTGATTTAGGATCAAGGGTTTCACGTACATTTTCAAATTGTGAATTTATTTTACGTTGTTCATTATTGTTTTCTATCAATTGGTTTAATCATGTTTTAATTTCTATTAAATCATCATGATCGGGTGTCCCTGTTACAAATTTAAGTACAGAGACTTAAATATTAAGAGCACGCTTGGCGCGATATTCTGGTGGTATTAAATGTGTTTTTAAAGTATTCTGTTTATGAGTGTTTGCTTTAGCGGTGATTCACGTATGTTCTGGTGCGACCTCATAATACTTTCGTATGGGGCTAATATAACGGACAAGTGTGCTATTTGGTATAGGTAGGCTGTGTTATTAAACATATACACTGTGTCGGATTCTGTAAGCAGAAATTTATTTCCTTTTAAGTCCGTTATTTTGTCGGAAGAACAATATGCAAAAATAAGTAGTATCATAAATCCAGTCGATTTCATGTTGTTACTTTCCTGATACTATCCTTATGTATAATTACTTCATGTTTATTGTACTTTGCCGAAGTTTTATTTCGTCGATCTGTTTGATAATTTGCCGATTTCTATTATGATACCTTAAAAGTTGGTCCTGCTCCTGCTTAAGTGCTTCGCGGATGTCGGGATATTTCTCGTGATTAAAAAACACGTCCTCAGGTTTATATCCTGTACTAGAGTGAATGGTTTTGTTATATTGTCGTACAGCATTCAATATTTCTTCTCCTGGTGCTGTTTTGTTAACTTTTTTTTTTTATAGTTGCTCATCTTGTTCGTACGATCACCAGCTCGGCGTTTGCAAAGCTGTGTGATCTGAAATTTTTTTTACGGGGAACTCTTTCGTCCACCGCGCCAGCGCCCCATAGCGCGGAAAGGTCAGGTTACTCGTCGATGCGGCCCGGTGTCGAGGAGGCGTCGTTCTAATATAGCCGGTTTAACCTCCTGGCTGCAAACCGTCCAATGGGCACGGTGTCGCCTGACACCCTGGATTAGGAGGTGGTAGTTCTTGGTCATCGCCCCCCATAGCGCAACCGACCACCCCCACATATCCCCGCGGTGCCTACCCTAGCAGGGGAAATATTTCCTATGAAAAACTCATTATCGGTCAAGAGATATTTTGGGTTCGAGTATACTTGTGTGAGAACTTCCTCAATATACCCGTGGCAATATAATTTAGTTTCTAGTTTTCGAGTATCTGTCTATTGAACTAAGATAAGTATTGCTGTTCATGTAAAATATGTCCATTTGTATGTATTCTCCTACTTTTGTTGGTATTGGTGTTTTTCCTATAGGTTGTTAGTTCGGTTGACGCTCGTATTTATGTAAAAGGCATATTTCAATAAACAGGAAATATAATGTTAGCAGCTGATTGGAGTTTTTTCTTATAAGTGGTCCTTAACAAGTCAAACTTTGTTTACAAAACAAACTTTTTTCTTAAAAAACAAAACAAAACAACTTTGTTCACAAAACAATATTTGTTTACATTTTGTATATTTATAATTTCTGATTTATAAAAATTTTTCATTAACGCGATTTGGAAAACATATATATGTACATACTCAGACAGGAGACATTGTGTTCTAAAAGACGGGAAAAGGTCGGATCTCGGCATGCCGCTTTCTGCAAACGGTTGGGTGCGTTCCGACCATTTTTTGCATATTTGAAGGTATACCACGAGAGTCTTTTCCAAATTTTGTGACCAGGAGCAGTGTTTCCTGAGGATCCGTTGTAGTATTATGCGTCTTGCACTGTTTGCGTCGAAAACAAATGTATTTTTCAAGCAAAATGTAGAATCACGTACATTTTGTTTACATTTAGAATTATCAAACTCGTCAAATTTGGTATATGGGCAAATCCTGCGTTACGAACGCCACATTCGTACGCGTTTTCGGAATGAAATATAACAATTTTTTGGGCTTTCAAAAGACATACCTTCAAGTTATACACAGTTTTTAGTGGGATTTGAGTGTACTTTCGAATGTCATCAACATATTTTTTGTAACAGGTTTAAGCTGCGAAAAATTTGATCTCAAAGTATTGTTACGCACGCTACAAAAAATGGAAGTAGCTTTGAAGGTTGAGGTATGTTTTCGTAATTTTTAGCAAATTTTGTATAATAAAGCACACCAAATGAAATACCTTAAAGAAAGATGAATATAAGAGAATTCTAAAATAACTTACTTGCAGCCAAACAATTTTGTAGTTTTTTATCAATGGCCGTGAACCCAACGTTACGCACGCTAAATTTTTTCCAGTAGTATATAAATAAAAACAATTGTATTTATTTTAACAAAGCAATTTATACTCTTTTTTAATAAGATTATTTAATTCATAGTTTATGTTTATAAATTAATTTATTAATGTATATATGTTTATAAATAAATTTTATGTATTGCTGAATCTGCCGTTAGCGCTATTTCGAGCTCATTTTCATTAAGTACTGAAAAATAATGGTTGCTTTTTATTCCGGGAATGCTCTTAACGTTAGCCCATCTCTCCTAAAGAAATGCAGTTGTATTTTTTATATATGTACTGCTTACATATAAAATAGAAATACCATTTATAATAATTTTTGCCAATTTAAAAAAATCATGGGCGTTATTAAGAATAATATTCTGAGCTTTCACCATTTGCCAAATTTTTCTCTTTATGACAGCTCCAATTCCGTCTACTGCACCCTTTCCGTGGCATTTGCAAAAAAATTCCACTCAAAGTTGGTCAAATCTAATTTTTCTTTAAAAAACGGTATAATACTCAAAATTAACTTGTTTTTAAGTTGACTTGCACAGCCATCAGAAAATAAAAATATTTTCGAAATAGCATTTTGTTCTTTAAGTTTCTTTACAATTAACTGGAGAAAGCAATAAACATAATATTTATTGTGTGACAGTTGATCCCTCGTAATAGCAAATGATCTTGTGCAATTGTGCAACCAGGCAACACAAGTAAAAATGGTAACTTGGGAGTAACTAAAATGTGCAGACTGAATTTCATTTTGATTGAGGAGCCTATAGTTTTCCGCAAAATCGACTTGCAGAACAGCTTCATCTTGTTTAATAGATATTTTTCGGTCTTGAAAGTATTTTTGTTGAGTCCTTTTAACGTAAGTATGCAGTTTAAAGGAAGGTAACTGAGATTCCAATTCATTAATCAAATCAGTTATTGGTCCTTTCGTATAACTAATGACCATGCGTTTATCAACGATTCTCCAATGCTTCCATTCAGTAAGCTCTTCGAGTTGATTAATGTAAATCAAAGGGACGAAAGCGTCTGTAATGTCTTTAATGCACTTGTTGTATTCATTCCTCATACAAACTTCAGAGGTTTCGTCACAACACACTTTTTTTAAAAAATTGCCGAAGTTAGATGGGAACATACGAAAAATGCCAAACATAGCTTCCAATAAAAATTAAAAATTGGCGTGGTACTGGCAAACACACATGTTATGTGGAAGCTTACTAGACAATTCCACGTGTTTTGGTCGGTCGTTATGAAATTTAGTACGTGAAATATTTCTTCCTGGAAACGTTGTTTTAAACAATTCATATGATTCTCTAATTGTCATAACCATGAATCTTTTAGATATTGGAAGGTTATTTGATTTTGATATATGTACATAAGTGTGGACTTTCTTCCGGCAGTTTCTGTAGAGATGTAATCATTAGTGTAAAACTCATAAATCATTTTAAAATTTTCGTCAACCGTATTTTTTGTTTGAGCTTCTTCTTCCTCTTTCAAGTATTTTTCTGTAAGCATTCTAAGAATTTCCTTTTTTTTGTTAATGTTTTTTGGTAACGCTAATTCCACTTTTTTTAAGGCCTTGTAAGGGTATTTTTGCACTTACATATATGCACCATCCAACGATATTATTGGTTGCTCTTGTTGTTTTTGTTCCTTTATTTTCTTTCTATAAATTTGCATACGGTTTCGGTGGCCAGCCTTTACTTTTTTTGATAATGAATCATCATTTTTAAGTTTTTCTTTAAGATTTTTTCTATAAATTTTCATTCTTTTCGCATTTTTTAAACGTTCTATTTGTGTTAAGTTTTCACTGGATTGTATTTTTTTGCGATATTTTCGAAAACGCTCTGCACCCGTTTTCATTTTTTCAACTGTTATTATTAAATATTATACTGTAAACAAACAATTTTCTGTGGTACCAATATGCCGATAATCTAAAGTGACACTGAAAGATAATTGCTAATGATTCAAACGAAACCGTTTAAAAAAATAATCGCCAACCGGTACGATTATAGTAGGCTAAGAATAGTAGGCGAAGAATAGATTTAAGAAGCGGAGTGATAAGAAAACAGAATAAAAATTGCAAAGGTTTCTATTGTAATTTTTGTGAGAACTCAAATCGTTACCCACGCCACAGAAATGAATATGCTGTAATTTTTTGGTTTTTAATTGTGGAATGAAATTTTTTTTTTTCTTAAAAGCAGGATAGTTATTTAAATTAAAATTATAGATGATTTGTAAAAAAAAAAAATTTTCTACTCACAATATAAAAAAAACCTGATTTTCCGTTACGTACGCTACAACGCATTTACCTGGCATTTCATACCAAATTTTAATGTTTCCAGAAAAGTAAACGAAATTTTTTTTTACAAATTTTAAGGAGAATTGAGTGAATAACAATATAACTTTCGATTGGACCATCTATGTTAATACTAAAGCAATGATATGAACACGTAAAAAATTTCACTTTTTTGTATAACATTAAAAGACCTGAGGAAGGGTAGGATTTGGTTATAATTTTTGTATTAATCATCATCGAAATAATTTTTGTTTTATAAATTTATAAAATTAGATATCTATTCTAATGCTCCATTAAAAAAATATTAGGTTGGATTAAGTTCAAATATTTTTGGTTGGTAGACAGTTTCTGGGATATGCCCATATCTATTTTGAAGGGTGATGGACCACAACAAATTAAACAAGTAAAGAAGTGGCTAAGTTCGATTCAACTTTATATACCCGGCGCACGCTCTCAGCTAAATTTTTAAATTAACTAGGTACAATCTAACATGTGTGCCAAGTTAAGACGAAATCGATAAAGTAGTTCCAAAAAAGTAGAAAATTCTGATGCAGTCGGATTTGCTGCTCGAATACAACAATACATACCAAATTTGAGCATATTAGCTTCCATAGCTACTGAAATATAGCAATTTTTGCATTTTCGACAATTGCCGTTATATGGGAAGTAGGCGTGGTTATAGTCAGATTTTGATAATTTTCCAAATATTGCTTAAATAGGCATAGTGTAATACGTGTACCAAATTTGGGGTGGGTGGTTCCAGAGATATACATATGAACTCATAAGTGGGCGGTGCCACGCCCCGTGTAGAAAATTTTGACACAGTCGGATTTCCTGCTCGAATACAACAATACATACCAAGTTTCATTGAGATATCTCAATTTTTACTCAAGTTATCGTCTTCACGGACTAAATCGACTTCTCTTTTCATTCTGACCATTTTGGTATACATATATACATATGCGTCTCTTTTCCTCGTCGGTTTCGTCGAAATTGTAGGTAAATTGTTAATGTAAATATAATTATGAAGAAAATAACATAGACTGTAAATTCGACTGGATGTTCTTCCATGCTTCAATTATTAAAGGTTGGGTACTTATTGACGTGTAAGTTTTCCGACTGCCTTGTAAGGTTGCATTTAGGAAGGTCTGATAAAGGGGAAAATATTTTATCCCTTTTCGCGCAAAGGTAGTAGAAAAGTAGGTTACTAGTAGCGAAATGTGGCTTGTACATAGAATTAAACATATTTGCATAAATTTGATATTTCAATTCAGTATAATATAACCGAATATTCAATTACACCTGTATGTATGAATACGAGTATACTTAGCACCTTAATACAACAAACTATATATTAAAAAAAGGCAAGTGTGATTTAGAAGCAAATATTTTTTACACATTTTGTTATCAAAAACAATGTAATTTCAACAATTTTTAAGTTTTTACATGCAGAAAATAGAACTATCACATATGGAAAAATTTTGATAATAAATTTTTCTTTAATTCAATATCAATTTAGCAACCAAAATAAGAGGTATATATTAAAAGCCCAGTAACCAGGATTGTATACATATTTCATTACAATTTAAAACTTTTTTAAAAATATAATTACAATACACACCCAGTTTTTAAACTACTCTTATTTAAAAAATCTGCAATGATTAAGCAAAAATTCGTCAACAATTGGAGCTTTTTAGAAAAACATTTTCTCATGTATGCAGTTTATTGGCACAATCAGTTTTAGTACAAGAAAGTGCAAGTTTCAAGTGTTAAAAGTTTTCACTGATGTTTGACAATATTTTTTATTATTTATATGGAAGGAATTGCGAAAGAGCGAAACTTGCTCCTTGTTGCACAAAAATTAATGAGCTACATATCTGAATACCCCAAAATATTTTTAAAGACTTCGAAATTTTGATAAACAATTTCGACATTTTTTAATTAATTAATAATGTTTTAATTGAAAAAATGTTTGAATTGAATTGACGTTTAAATAAAATATTTATATTCAATAAACTTTTTCAACTGAATCACACGATGCAATAATTAAAGGTGTTGTAAGTTGGCAACTTCTCGCTCTAAAACGGCCATCTTGAACGCCCTTAGAAACTGTGTTGCTCCTTTGCCAATTTAAAAAAAATCTTTAAATATCAGAAGTAAATAAAGTTCTTCATGTGAAACTTAGAGAAGGCATCATTGATTGTCTTGGTGTTTTGATTTCTTTCTTTTGGAATGCGAGAAATTGGGTAAGTTGTTTTTTTTTTAATTTAAATTTTTTGTATAAAAATATTGTATTTTTTCATTTATTAGATCTATGGAATGCAGTGCTGAAAACAGGAGCAACAATTTCATTTGAACTTCTCGGCCAAGTGCACATGCAAGTAAGGTCAAATTAATCATTTGTAATGATATCGTCAGCGACCCTTTTTGTTCCCAGGTTTTTACAAATTTGTGGGCTTTCCCGCGCTAGTGCAGCTCGATCTTTGCGGCTTACGTGTTTTTCTGCTTCAACTTAACGCAGGTTTTGTGAAGCAACTCGATCTTGAGGTTTGTTTGTTCTAACGGCTGCGTACAGCGACCAAACACAAACCGGTGCAAGTAAGTTCCAAATGAAGTTTTACTTTTGGATGCCCTATGTGTGCCGAGTCGGGTAACTTCATGCACATGTAACATATGTATGTATGTCGAATTTTTCGTATAGCAGACCCAACGTAAAATAGGAAAGCCATCAAAGCGTCTTATACATACATATTTAGTTGTTCATCATGGTCGCATTTTTTGCGACAAATTCAAAAAAAAAATTAGTTAAATGCTTATACATACATACCTACATACATACATATGTGGGCATTACTTCTCGATAAGATAAAAATATCAAACTTTATACAAAATATCAAACTTTATAATAATCCAAAGGATTTATTTGAGTACGCAGTTTTATAGCCTATTAATCTATTCTTACATGAGTAAATATGGTTTTAATTCACTAAAAATTAAGCTGTTTTTTAATTTTTTCAACAAGTAATTTCTATTGTATATACGATTTTCATGTTTTATGAATAAAGTATCAAAAATTAAAATTGTGTTGTTTTATACATATTATCTTCGATACATAAGCAAAAACATACAACAGTTTATGGTGCCACATTTTCCTGTTACAGTAGCGAAAAAATTTTGAGGAACTCAATGGACTTGTATATATGTATATGATTTAATGTACATTAAAATAATATCAACATCATAAGAAATGAAAAATTGCAATGTGCGCCGATTTCAACAGCAATTTAAATACAGTTGTGAGCTTACATACTTATGTACATACGAGTACATACATATTTTATACAATTTAAATCGTTGTAATTAAAGCTTATGGTAAAATCTTTTCTAATGATTATTTTTACCCAAAACGAACTTCTTTTCTTCCCGTTTCTCTCATATTTCTTAAATACAACATTGAGCTAAGGGTGTTCAAACTGGCGCGGTCACAATGTACATCACCTTTCATTATTGCATCATGATAATGTCTAATGACTTACGAAGTAAACTAAATATTTTTTAAAGATATTGAACATAAATTGTAAATTAACACCTAAAACTGACCGCTCCACTCCAGTGGATACATCAATTTTCAACGCTACTAACTGACCTTTGACCACGCGTTTTATTTCTTCATAATATACTGTTTCCGAACACGAATGTAGTCCATAATGTTATGAAACCAAATGGGCGACACTGATACCGCATTATAAATTGGTTCAACAATTTCGCGAAACCCTTCGGAGTCTAAATGAAATGGCCTGCCATCTTTTGTTAATATTTTTAGAATTGAAGAAATAAAGTCTTTTTGTCAACTTCGTACGAAATCTTAAATTTTTTGGTTTGAATCACTTGTTACGTACGGCTTCCGGGGACACCGGCCTTCCGCGCCTCCGCGCGCTGTCTCCGCCACTCTTTGCCAATGTCCTCTTTCCTCCTCATGCTTGGTCCGCCACTGGGTACGCTTGATTTTAGCACGAGCTAGCTCGTCGGACTGTGGGTCGTTGTGACCACCAATACATGCGACCGCACCATACAAAAATTCGTACCCATGCTTGCTTGACGGGGACACCACACCTACCCCCTCACACTGCCGCACGCGTCGCGCCTGAGCCTTCAAAACTTTCCTGCCACTGATGTTGTGTGGCTAGCGACCGTCTCCCCTCCCAACCGTGATCGCTGGTGGCTGGATTAGCTAGCGATCCCAGGCTCGCACCCGCGTGCTACTTACCCCCTTGTTCTAAGTACCCCTCACATGTCACACCCGGAATCAAACGCCACCTCTTAATTCAATTAACAGTCCATTCTCTTATTTATTAATATCGCTTAAGGGTATACATCTTACTGATATCTACGCTGACATACATCCTACCTAAGTAGCTGAATTAGTCTCACAATATTTTCGTAAAAAAAAATAATAATGAAAAAAAATCATCGCCCAATCTCACTTGGTTTCGCCTACAGCAATGTTTCTGTTTGATTCGGAGGATATTACAACAAACTGGTTCGGAGACCGTAGGGATTTAAGGCGGTGAACTCGCCCCCGTAGCCCGCTACCTACCAACTACAAGACGTCTTGCGCGGCCTGCGCGTGCTAAGTCAACTTTCGCCCTACGCCTTCCCCTTGCCTGTTTTCTTTGCGGCTAAGCCGTCTCACCAACAAACCCGACACGAGAGCGTGAGAGTAAGCGATTTACAAAGTTTAAAATTCAAAAAAAAAATATTATATTATGACAGCTAGTGCCCTACCCCTCCTTCGTAAAATAATAATTATGTCACAATCTTTTACTTAACAATATATATGTAAATGATCAACTGAATAAACAATTCAGAGTCGCTTTGCTTAAATCGCAGCCTGAGCGGTTTAACCGCGCGTGGACAGTACCAAAGCCACCCTGCTTAACTAAAGCAACAGCCGCTTACGCCGACAGCAACCGCGCTGCTTATGGGCCGAAAGTTCGCGGGTGCACCCGCCACCCTGGAACACCTCTGTTGTTGTTGTTGTTGTAGCAGCACAAATTATGCTGAGGCGACAGTCCTTGGCCGGACATAAATCCGGGTCGTTCCGGTATCGTAGACCCGACTGTCATGGGAACGCTGGAACACCTCTCGATTCGACTGGCTCACCTGATACTCCGGACTCGTTGACTGGTTATAATTCACCTGAGTGCGCCTCAAATCAAATTCGGACTTCGGATTTTAGTTACAGGCGGTGCTAGATATCGTGCGTGCCTCGCCGCGTACTTGCCGCCGCATGCAGCGCTCTGAAAACTGTAGCGCCTTCCCGAATCCTCCAACGTGCAGTGGGCTCTTGCCACCCGCTTAAAAACTTCGCGGAGGAATCACTATGGGGGCTCTAATGACTACGCCTTGCTGCCGGGGAAATTCCTTTTCTTGGGCGTGCTTATGCCGTGAAGCGCGACTTCGCTCGCCAGGACCACGTGCTTGCCGCTGCACTCCTCCGTTAAAATTTGACTTTTTGATTATTTTTGGCGCACCACTTCTGGTCAAAGCCGCAGGTCGAAGAGAAAAGAAAAATTATCTCCCCATTTCGCACCTTCGCCATTTGTCCGTACCACGTCAAACCCATATCAGCTGTTTAGGGTTCGTCCGAAAAGCATGCGCAGGGTTGCAACCGGGGATACGAAATTATTGTAAACTTATATAGGGTGACTGCAACACACTTTACAACATTCTTGGTTAATTTTTACCGCTTTTTCAAAACTTTCACTATGTTTTTGTTTCAAGTGCCGTCTCAAGTTGGTTATATGCTTGCCTGATAAATAGGTATCGCACACGTTGCACACAGACTTATTTTTTACATCATCAAACATGGAGAAACTTCTAACCTCGTGGTCGCAATTTCTGCTAAAAAATTTATTTGCATTTTCACTACGTCTCTTCAATTATATCATTTGTGTGATATAAAATTATACGTTATTAAGAGCTTACAATAATAACAAGCACTAAAGCAAAAACATTATACCAGTAATATAATAGCAATAACACTTTTTTTTTTCTCACTCCGAAAAGTGTCCCAAACCAACAGTAACAGAAATTATATAAAAAAATAATGTTTCTCACTGACCAAAAACAATCACCTAGAAAAAATAAAACACTTGTTCTGTCTTGTGCGTTATCTTTTCTCTCAAATAATAAGAGTTATTTTGGAACATTTTCAAAGTGGAGAGGGTTATTTTCGAACTCTGTTTTAAACTAATTGTTTTATGTATTCGTGTAAATTTATGATACGTCACAATTAGAAGAGAAAACCAAGGCAAAAAATTTAAATTTTACGCAGCAATTCTGAAAAAAAATATTGAATGAATATTGGAAATTAATTTTAGATTTCTGGACATACATATACATATACAGGGTGACGGCCGAATCGTGCTACAAAAACCAAACGTAATAACTTTTTTTCTATTTGGCATTTTAGATTAGATTAGATTGATTGAGGGAGGAATCCACTGCGACCGATGGGTCTATTGTGCCCTCCACGACTCTGATCATAGCACCTCCGTCAGCCTCAGCATCTCCAGGAAACCCAGAATGGTTGCCGGGGACATAGAGTGTATAAATTGCTCCTGCGGCCATGGCCGTCCTAGGGCAACCCCCCTTCTGCGGGCCACCGCATCACACTCTAAGAGTAGATGCTGTGGTGTTTCTTTTCCTGCGTCGCAAAAGCGACAAAGGTCACCTGACCAGATTCCTAGTCTGTGCAGGTGGCCCCTTAGTTTGCAGTGGCACCCCAATAGAGACCTGCTCGCGCTGAAGCCGGCACCCAGGCACATCAGGGGAAATCTCTCACAACTGACGGACGAGGTCCAGACATACCTACACCTACCGCTGTACCCAAGGACGTACCGACAGGCTCTGGACAGCATCCACAGGGAGTCGGTGTCCAAATACATCGACACCCGCCCTGTGAGTGCAGTCCTGGGAGTCCAACCACCACCCATAGCAGCTGAGGAGCTCCAGCTGCCTCGTGAGACCCGCGTCACTCTGGCTCAACTCAGATCTGGATATTGTAGCAGGTTTAACTCCTACCTATCCAGGATCAACCCCGACACCCCCAACACTTGCCCGGCATGTGAAGAGTCTCCGCACGACACCAATCACCTATTCACATGCCCGGCCAAACCTACTTAACTAACAAACCCTCTCCCTATGGTCCGCCCCTGTTGAAACAGCTCGTTTCCTGGACCTTTCGTTAGTTGAGTTTGACGATAATGACTGAGGGAGTCCGCCAACCCAGTGGGGTGTAGCTAGCCGCTACAACAACAACAACAACCTCCGCCTGGAAGATGCTTGGGTAGGCCCCCAATGGAACCGAGATGTCGGATCTGGGGCCTTGGACGCCCGCCCCAACACCCTCAGAGGTCCTGGAGCCATCAGTGTACCAATGCAGAGTACTCCTCCGGATGTGGTTATTCAGAATATAGTCACTACAGGTAGCCTTGCTGTGAATCTCTACTTCGAACTTTCTATCAAATTGTATTTCTTTGTGAATCTCATCCCTGGGGAAGCTTACCAGAGGAAGCTGAGGTTCTAGTCTATCCCTAACTTTGGACGACATCATCTTTCCCCTGCCGAAACCCTCCTTAGAGAAGTTCATAAGGGTTCGCTTAGCCACATGGTCAATGGTGATATGCAGTGGATCGAGCTCCAGGATCACCTCAAGTGCTGCCGTTGGGCACGTGCGCATCGCTCCCGTAATGCGCACACACGCCAGCCGTTGCAGCTTAGTGAGAGTTTGTCTCACTGTTGACAGGGCGACCCTGGATCCCCAAGCCACCGCCCCATAGGTGACCATTGGCCTCACTATCATGGTGTACAACCACCGCAGGATTTTGGGGCTGCACCCCCAGGATTTAGCTGCAAGTCGTCTGCACACCATCAGTGCTCTCCTAGCCCTGGAGGTGGCCGCATCGACATGGGCCTTCCACAGAAGCTTAGAATCTAGGATGAGACCCAGGTATTTCACTTCTGTGGTGACTTCGACCGCGAACCCCCATCCCCCCCCCCCCCCCCCCCAGGGCTATGACTCTACTACCAAGTAGTTTTCTCTTCCTAGTAAAGGGGACGATAGCAGTTTTGGCAGGATTGATATTTAGTACTACCTCCATGGACCATTTCCTTGCCAGGTTAAGCCCTCTCTGCACTATGTCAAAGAGGGTGCTCACGAACTTGCCCCAGGTCATCCGCATATCCCTGACAGCGGATACCGTTTTTGGTGAGAATGTGCAGGAGCTCGTCCACCACTAAGCTCCACAACAGCGGGGATAGTACCCCTCCTTGCGGGCATCCTTTGGTTGTCTGCAGTTGAACTGTGCCATCGCCAGTGTCAACTCCATTTACGAATAGTAGGCTGCACGTTTCTCTGCTCCAGTGCTCTGTCCACCACTGCATGCGAGGTGTTGTCGAAAGTCCCCTCGATGTCTAGGAAGGCACTGTTTCTCCGCTCTCGAAAGCGTCCCGAATGTCCGAGGTCAACGCATACAGAGCCGTTTCCTTCGAGCGGCCGACCCTATAGGCATGTTGATCCGGATGCAACGGTGAAGCCCTGAGAGCGTTTGATCTAATCTCTAGGTCGATCACCTTTTCCATTGTCTTCAAGACGAAGGAGGTGAGACTGATCGGCCTGAATGATTTTGCTGATGATAGATCTCTTCTACCCTTCTTCGGGATGAAAATAACCCGAGCCCTTTGTCATATCTCGGGAATGTGGGCCAGCGCTAGACTGTCCCTCATAATGCTTACGAGATACGGAAGGATCAGTTCCCCGCTCCTCTTAAGCAGAACCGGACTGTTGAGCTGATGCTCTCGCAGAATTTCCTGAAGCTGCTACGCTTGGCTTTCCTGATCTGCTTGCTGTACTTCGTTAGGCAGGTCGAGTACTCCTCCCACAGCCCCGTGCGCCTGGCTCTATTAAAAAGCACTTCTTTCCGGAGCATTGAGAGCTCCCGAGACCACCAGCCTGGTTGGGTTTTCCCTACCGGCTTTGTCTCGGGACAACTGGAGTGGAATGCATCCAATAGAGCGCGGTTCATCTCACTGACCCTGCTTACTAATTCCATACAGCTTGTTTTTTTATATTTGCTCTTAACCCTCTCCTTCCCAAATTAAGAAGCAGCTGTTGGAAAAAATCAAGTACGGGTATTTTTAATAGAAACGGTTTTAAAAATGACCCAGTGCAAAAAATTTTTTGGTATATGTGTCTCAGTGGGTGGTATGGGTTGGTAGCCATATGGCTACATTGGGATATAAAGAATAAAAATTGAAACATATTTTGTAGTATGAAGTATTTTATTTATTTATTATGGAACATGTCAAAACAATTTTTTTTTGTTGTTAAACATAAAGCAACATTACATTTCTTGCACTTTATTCTAGAAAATGAAACCCTGTTATTGCAATATTTGCATCTTTCCTTCTTTTCGATCGGTAATGGCATATGGCCAACACCATCATACTGTACGTCTGGAATGGGTCTTTTACAAGCTATCCTCTTGCGTTTTGGAGCTGGGCTGTCGCTGATTTGATCGGATGGCCTTCCCCTTTTCCTTTCGTTGGTAATAAAACCAGCATTTATCATCCCATCGGCAATTTCCGCTTTGAATTCTAGCAAAGATTTTTTTGCCGGCACTTTCTCCTGTGTACAGTGCCTCTTGTAAAGTAACCAGGCATTGACGACGCAAACGTCTAAGAGGTGATAAAATATGCGTAAGTAGTATTTTTTTGTTCCAATTTTTGATCTATATAGTGCAACCAACATATCGCTTAGGTCCACTCCACCCATATAGCGCACATATTGAGTTACAATATTTGGGCGCGAAACGTCCACGTGCTTTTTGTCTTTAGAAGACCATCTCAAAACATTTTGCACTGGATCGATTCCATAAATTGATGATGCAAAATAAATTGGTTTGTTGTCTAGCCATTTAACTGCGCATATATTTTCACGTCTTTCGGTTCTAAAGTCGTATGATCCTCTACCTTGGCACTTTAAAGATTTATCTGAAACAAACTCGCATTTTGGAAGTCTGTTGTGTCTTACAGTTCCCGTCAGAAACATGCCGATTTCCTTCAGCGCACTTATCAGTTTGTATGAAGTAAACCAATTATCTGTGAAAATTTTGAAGTTTTCGTTTTTAGGCAGACTTTCGCATAATTTCAAAACAACATCCCCGCTTATGCCTAACTCTGTCTTATTTGTAATTGTGCTCTTACCAGTATAGACCTCAAAATCATACATAATTCCACTGGCGCCATTTCGTGCAAACATTTTTATACCCCATTTGTGTGGTTTACTACTAATATATTGTTTTAGACTGTTTTTGCACTTTGTTGGAATAAGAACCTCGTCAATGGAGTTCATCTCTTCAGGTTCAACTTTTAAAAAGTTTTCCCTTACGGCGGTTAAGTATGGACGTATCTTGAACAGACGATCATACTGCGGATCAGATCTTTCTTTCATTTCGTTGTTATCATTTAAATGGAAATTCTTTTTTAAGATTTCAAATCTATTTCTTGGCATCACATCAGCAATAGGTGGGAATCTTGTGGATTGAGCCCAATACATTCGGTACTGTGGCATGTGTACTACACTGGCTAGTAAATTTATTCCAATAAATTTGGACATTTCAGCAAAATCTGTTTTCACTGGATTATTCGGTGTATTTTGTATGGAATAAAGGTTAGTTTGGTAAACGATATCAGAAAGAATTGTATCAGAAAAAAATTGCTTGAAATACTCCAATGGAGTTTTTTCGGTATTATTTTCAGAAAAAGTTGACTCGAAATGCCTTTCAATATGTTCGATATCAACCTTACGCCATTTCAGTTTCCGGTCAGTTGACTGATTAGTCGTTTGTACATCTTCCTGAAGCTCCGATGAAATTTCGAGGTTATTTTGCTCTAAATTAACAAATGTCAATCAGTATTTTTTGGATTAATTTAAAACTTACCAAAAGCCGTTATTATAGCTGACTCTTCTGAGAGAACTTCCTTAGTGTTGCTCGATGCTTCTAACAAAACATTTGCTAAAATTTCGTATTCGTCAACATTTTCGTCGTCGTATTCCTCTTCTGATTCATCTCCCTCCAATATTTTCAAAATCTCTCTTTGATTATCGCGCAAATTCCTTCTAGAGTGCGACATTAGCTATGATAAAATGTAAAAACAATTAGCCACCAAGGCACTTGTAAAGCTAAAAGGGCGCTACAAAATTGTCAAAATGTATACATTTTATCCCAATGTAGCCATATGGCTACCAACCAATTTTTTAACACATTTACACTATGGTATGCACTTTTCACCTTTTTTTTGCTGAAATGTATTCTACAAGCATTAACTTACACGAAATTATTTTTTTATACCAATAAATAAATGTATTTTGTTAATTAGATGACTTTGAAGTTTGTCAACTAGCGGACTGCGAAAAACACGTGGATCGCCAACTATTTATAACAACATTTCAATGTTGCCAATGCAAATTAGAAACATAGGGGAATAAATCAGTTTAGGAGTGTTGCCTCTTACCATTTGTTATCCCTTAAATGAAGAAATTCGGTAACTTGGCGTTTTTATAGAACTTTTAAATTTGGTAGCCATATGGCTACCATGGGAAGGAAAGGGTTAAGGTTCTCTAAATTTGCTTCTAAATTCTCATTATACTTGTCCCAGTTCGTTTTTCTGGGATTTCGTTTGCTTATTTCTGCACTGAACGTCACCCCCAGATCGAAGCGGATAATCCTGTGATCCGAGAGTGAGGGCTCTGACGAGACTTTCCAACCCGATATCAGAGGATTAGCCATCTCATTGCTCAGGGTAACGTCCAGTACCTCTTGTCTTTCCCTAGTCACAAACGTTGGAGCACTTCCAACGTTGTAGATACCTAGGTTCTCGCTAAATATATACTCCAATAGGCACTCACCGCGAGGGTTCGTATCCGTGCTGCCCCACTCCACATTGTGGGCGTTCGCATCGCAGCTAATGATTAGGGGAGCCTCCTGCGGTTGCAATGCCCCACCAGCTGCTGTAATGCAAGGGGAGGCACGTTGATGTCGTCCCCCGGGAAATATGCGGCAGCAAAGACGACGTCCGTCTTGCAATCACCCACCATCACCGTCGCTTGCACCGCCACCAGATCTTGCGTTAGAAACTCTGTAATGCAGAAGTGTTTAATATTGTGCTTAAGCATTACACATGCTCTACGTCTGTCACAGGTGTTGTCCCAAATTACCTTGTTACTCCTGTGGTTCAGGCCTCTTACCTGGCCCCTGTAGACCGGCTCTTGGATCAGTACTATGCCCAGGCCGTCCGTGGTAAACCTCCTTGCGATGACAGCAGAAGCAGCTACCGCATGATGGAAGTTGACCTGGGCTACTGATAATGCTGGCGGACTCATAGCTCGGGCTCTTCTAGGTCCCCGAGCAGTATGTCGCCCTCGCTACCTATACCCAGCTCCAGTCTTCTCATATCTAGCCCCTCTAGGAGCTCCGCGGAATCGGGAATGTCCTCTCCCTGGCTGCTGTCATTAGCTGCAATTATAGTGCTCAGCTGGGTAGACGACTGCACTCCTGTCTTCGAACCCCCTGGCGCCTCCACGGATGAAACGGTAGCAGGAGTAGCGGCAACGCCGGCGGCTCCAGTATCCGTTGGGCACTGGGCTTTAGGCTCTTTGTTGCCGGGAGGTTCTCTCCTCCAAGGCCTCACTACCACCATGCCAAACCTGTAGTGCAGGAGGAAACCGACCCTTTTTAACGCCAGGTAGGACCCGTCGTCAATGCCCAAATTCAGTCTCAGCCCGCCGTCTTCGGTACTGCTCGAGATGACCCTCCATACCGAGGAGTGTATACCCTCGTTTTGGGTCCTCAACAGCTGGAGTGCGTACTCCGCCGATTCGTCGGCGCTTCTCGGCAGGGAGACCGAAACGTTGTGCAATAGAGGAATCTCATTCCCCTTCTTGACACACATTATCGGCCCCTCCCACCTTTCCAGCTTGTCTGCTACCTCGGTGAGCCAGCATTCCCGAGCGGAAATACACCCCGCAGAATGAAAGGGCAGAGGACGTCCCCTTAAACACCTCATGGACAATGGTATCCTGCAGCCTTGTGAGGTCGTCCGAGTAAAGGGCCGCCGCTGGGTATTCTCTCGGCAGCACAGCCACCCGGATGCCCCTAAGGGCTGCCGCGTAGCTGGACTGCTGAGTGGCCCACCCCTCGTTGACCGCCCGACGCCATCTCAGGGAGTGTCGGCTGTTCTCGCTGCCTCTTACTTGATGGCTGCTCTGGCGGTGTTACTTGCTCACTACCGCGCTTCGTAGCGGGCTCTGCTGTAAGCTGCTTCGATGCAGGTTCCCCGCTTCTCCGCATATCAGCAAGCGCGGGTCGCTGGTACCCAGTGTATAGTTCCCCGCTTCTCTGCTTACTAGCAGGCGCGGTTTGGTTGCTGGGCCCGCTCTTCGGCACGATGGCGGGTGCGGGTGGCTCGCGTGTGCGCATTCGTTCTTGCGCTCTCGCTCTTCCTTCTCCACCTCCATTCGTACTCCCGCCATTGCCCGAGCCTCTTCTGGGATTTTCCCCTGCTCTAAATAGCGGACGTACCACTTGGCCCCCGAGCCACTCAGACCCTTACGGTTTCGGTCGTCGAGGGCACCCGGTTGACCACGGGGAGGGAGTGGAGGGGGTCTCGCCCTTCGGTGTTTCCTTTTCTGCTGCATGGGAGGTCGGCGAGCCAGAACGGCTGCGTGACCTGTCCCGACTGCCTGGTGATCTCTGTCGCTGACTGCTACCCGAGCGTAGATCACTCCTGGACCTTCGCCGGCTTTTCGACCGATTACGATCCAGCCGGTGCCTGCTTGGGAGCGTCTTACGCTGGAGCTCTCTCTCATCTCGCCTGCCCTGTAAGTAGAAGAACAGATATTGCCGGGTCGGCTTTGCGACCGATCTGCTTCGGCGGTTAGGTTATCCCCCGTTCTCTCACCCACACACCCTATCCTACCTCTGATCAGAGCTTTCTCTCTGCGTACTCCTGCGCTGGTGCTTGGCGCTTCATCATCCATGGCATGCTCGATGAAGAGGGCAGCCTCTTGAGCGGTCAGACGCTCCATGAAGCTACCTCTCCTCGCCGACGCCTGGGGTACACTCGAACTGCTGCCCTCCACTGCCACACTAGCTGATGTACATAGGCCCGCTGCTGCTATTATTGCTTGTATGTTTTTGTTTGTTGCTGTTATGCTGTTGTTATTGTTTTGTTTTTTGTATTTTTGTTGTATTCATTTTGTTCGTACGACCGCCAGCTCGGCTTGCGCAAAGCTCAGCGGTCTAAAGTTATAAAAGGGGGATCTCGGTCGTCCGCCGCGCCAGCACCCCGTAGCGCGGTAAGGCCCAGTTACTCCTCGATGCGGCCCGGTGTCGAGGAGGCGCCGTACAAATACAGCCGGTTTTTTCCCTCCTGGCTGCAAACCTTCCAATGGGCAAGGTGTCGTACAAAGTTCAAATAACAAGCCAGTTAAACCTTCTAGATTTGCCTATTCGCCTGGAATTTTGCCAAAAAATGATTGAAATTGCCGAAGAAGACAATAACTTGATAAATTGCCTGTTTATGTCTGATGAGGCCCATTTTGATCTAAACGGCAAGATTGCCGTTAGTGAATCAAATGCAGAAATAATCCTTGAGACGGAACTTCACCCAGAACGAGTCACTGTGTGGTGCGCAGTTTTATCAAGATACATTGTCGGGCCATTCTTTTTTGAAGAAAACTGTCAATGGGCACCTTTATTTACAAATGTTGAAGAAGTTTCTTTTACCCCTAAGCTGAAGACGTATCCCTTTTAATAGCGTTTGGTTCCAGCGAGATGAAATAACTCCACACATAGCCAGACCGGTTATTGCGGATCTCCATCGAAATTTCAAAACAAATTAATATCCAGAAACTCCACTTTCCGCTGGCCCCCAAGGTCACTGGACCTGACTACATCAGACTTTTTTTTATAGGGTTATGTCAAACAAGAGGTGTACAAAACAAAACCAAGAAACTTTAGTGAATTGAATCAGTCCATTAAATCGATAATTGTGGCAATCCTCGCACCTAGGGACAGACAAATTCCCTTATTATTACAACCTATCGGAAAATTTTAAAGAAGAAGACTCACGTTACTATTAAAATTATACGATGCTTCTGATTTTGAATTACCGTAAATTACTCAGCTGATTTTGAGATTTGCTGTACCAAACGAAAAAACAAAATACATTAAAATTTTTTTTCTAACTGCCGATGCCACCGTTTTGAATTCGCCTTGGGATCTCCCTTCTACATTTACTAAATTTTGTGATTGAGTTCAAATTATCGCTTCGCCATTTTGTTATTATTGTATTTGAATATTATCGGACCCGTTTGTATACCCTTGTCTTACAATTATACTAAAGCTCCTATTTGCCCGTAAATACTATCAACCATTACTGCTGTTTTTCCTATAAATTGTTATATTATATCTGTTTTGTTCTTTATTTAGACTTCGTGAAGTATCTGATAAAGTTAATAGGTTTGGATTCGGAACCCATAGAATATTTGAACAACTTAAAGTACCCGTAAAAGAAGTTGTAGTCAGTCCAAGTCATATTGGAATTCTTTTGGAAGATGGCAAGGCATTTCGAGCTGCATTTTCTATAAATTCCGAGCGTCTGGATTTAAATAGGATTGACACCAACAAAAAGTAAGTGTTTGGGAGGTTCCATTAATGGAATTTATAGAAAGTTTTTAATTTTCAGTAATGTAAACAACACTAATGTATCAACTAATTCGAAAAATCCCGCTCCATCGTCATCGAGGCAGTTGGCACGTTCAAGAGCCCGACTTATGCGCACAACTGGTAGATCTGGATCTGGAAACCAAAGCTCAGGGGCACGTAGCACTGGTGTTATTATTGGTGGTGGCGCCTCAAGCCGTCCGATTGTAACAGTGCCTGCAACTTATGTTCCTGAAGAATTAATCTCGCAAGCTGAAGTAGTTCTTCAGGGTAAGAGCAGAAATCTCATAATAAGAGAACTACAGGTATGTATTTTTATTGGCAATTAAGCGTATGCATACAAGGATTTTCCATTTGCATTTTTAGAGAACTAACCTCGATGTTAATTTGGCAGTTAATAACTTGCTTTCTCGAGATGACGAAGAAGCAGAAGACACTGAAGAAGTTGGAGATAACTATGTCCCAGAAGATTTAATATCCTTACTTGACAATGGGTTTCACGGAGATAATAGCAGTGTAATAATAGATCCATCTGATGGTCTTTTTTCCGAAGAAATATTCAGCAACTATTCCAGTATACGCAAGTAACTACATGATAAAATAATTATAAAACTAAATTTATGCTATTGCCAAGAATCAGATGAGTTAAAGTACATTATCTGCTCATTTTATCTTCTATGACGAGCTCAGGACAGAAACGGCCTGTTCCGAAATTCTTTGGAATATGCTATATAAATAATCAACGCTGGCGCAAAAAAAGCGACATTGTGGATGAGTTTTGAGTGCAGCAATGAATGTTTTGCCTTTGGCGATTTACATAGCTGAATTTGCATTTATTTAATACTCTTGTTTTCTTTTCACGCTATATTATTATATTTTGCTAGCTTTCTTACATCATCTAATAGTCCAAAAGCCGGCTGCTCGATCCCACTCTACATGCCGTCCCGAAACGAAATGTTGAAAAACCATTTTTCGGTGTGTGGGGTAATTTCAAACCGCCGACTTGCCAGATCTTAAGTGTGGCGAATACATGGTATTTAATTAATGAAAATTCATAAATCGACAAAAGTATGTTACATATTGTCCTGCAATAAAATTTACAGTTTTCGAAAGCTTTTTAATTACCCATTTCAAAAGTATGGACTTGCCTTCCCTAATCCGTGCTTTAACCCGTGGCAAGTCGGTTTGAATAGAATGAATTTCGTGGAAAGTGTGCCACATCGTGTCCCGCCGTGAAATTTTGCAACATTGTTAATCTTAATGTTTTAAACTAATGTCGTGAACTCGCCAATTAGTATCAAATCAAAAGTTGTCAGCACTCAAAGTTGCCGCTACGGCGCGCAAGGACTTGATTAATGGTAAAGCCTTCTACGCTAGTTGCTATAGTTACTTACTTACTTAATTGGCGCATCAACCGCCTAAGCGAATTTGGCCGAGGTCAACGAAGCACGCCAGATGTCCATATCTCTTGCTAACTGGCGCCAATTGGAAATCGCAAGTCCTTTTCCACTTGGTCTTTCCAACGCAGAGGAGGTCTTCATTTTCCTCTGCTACCACCATCGTGTACCGCGTCATAAACCTTCAGGACCAGCCCCTCTTTCATCCATTCGAATGACGTGGCCTAGCCAGCGGAGCCGCTGGACCTTAATCCGATGCACTATGTCTACGTCCTTGTACAGCTCTTACAGCTCATAGTTCAATCGTACGCGGTATTCACCGTCGCAAAGACGCAAAGGTCCATAAATCTTTCGAAAAATCTTTCTCTCAAACTTTCTAAGAGCCCTCTCATCTGATGTTGTCATGGTCCATGCTTCTGCGCAATACAATAGGAGTGTTCCTAAATAAACGAAGTCCTCTACTTTTTCAAAGTTATAACTGTCAACAGTGATGTTAGATCCCAGTCGTGAATGTGCCGACTGTCTATTTGATGACAGGAGATACTTCGTCTTGCCCTCGTTCACCTCCAGAGCCATTCGCTTTGCTTCTCTATCCAGTTTATAGAAGGCAGAACTAAATCGCATGACAAAGAGTAACCCTGTCTGAAACCTCGTTTGGTATCAAACGGGTCGGAGAGGTCCTGTCCTTTCCAATTCGGACGGAGCTGGTGGTGTTGCTCAACGTCATTTTACATAGCCGTATAAGTTTTGCCCGGATACCAAGTTCAGACATTATTCTCGTGCTGTCGAAGGCGGCTTTAAAGTCGCCAAAATTATGGTGTGTGTCGATACTTCTTTCTCGGGTCTTTTCCAAGATCTGCCGTATTGTGAATATCTGGTCGGTGGTCGATTTACCAGGTCTAAAGCCACACTGATAAGGTCCAATCAGTTCATTGACGGTGGTCTTAAGTCTTTCACACAATACACTTGAGAGAACCTTATAGGCGATGTTAAGAAGACTAATCCCGCGATAATTGGCACAGACTGCAGGATCACCCTTTTTGTGGATTTGGCAGAGCACACGTTCTTCCGACCATATTCTAGAGATGAGCTCGTGTATGCACTTAACCAGCTCCTTTCCGCCGTACTTAAATAACTCAGCTGGTAACCCGTCAGCCCCGGGCGCTTTGTTGTTCTTCAGCCGTGCTATCGCTTTCCGAATTTCGTCATAGTCGGGTGATGGTACATCACGTCCATCATCATTGATTGGGGATTCGGGTTCAACATCTTCTCCAAGGTTGTTGCAGTTGCTTCCATTAAGCAGTGTGGAGAAGTGCTCCCTCCATAATTTAAATATGCTGTAGATATCAATCACCAGGTCGCCGTTGTCGTTCTTACAGGATTTCGCCCCGGTCTTGAAACGTTCTGTTAGCCGTCGTACTTTCTGAAAAAAAAATTCGGGCGATTTTCCTGTCGGCCAACATCTGAAGCTCTTCGCACTCACGCATTTCGGCCTCTCTTTTTCTTACGAAAAATGCGTCTTGCTCCCTTCTTTAACTCACGACAACGCTCCCGTACAGCTCGCGTTGCGCCCGATCGCAGTGTGGCCCTGTAGGGCGCGTCTTTACGTTCCGTAGCTGTGCGACATTCCTCGACATACCAGTTGCTCGCTGAAATCCCATGGATTTTTCAGTGGCGGTATGTAGACAGCGAGAAATATGGTTCCACAGTTCGGAAATATCGTTATGTCGATTATTGCTATCAGAGAGCAGGAGTATAAGTCGGGTGGCGAAGTGGGTGGCTGTCTGTTCTGATTGCAACTTTCCGACGTCGAGCTTTCCTTGACGCACGCTTTTTGCTGCACAGAGGCGCCTGCGTATCTTGGCTGCGACAAGACAGTGGTCCGAGTCGATGTTGGCTCCTCGGATCGTGCGCAAATTTAGGACACTGGAAGCATGCCTTCCGTCTATCACAACATGGTCGATTTGGTTTCGTGTCTAACCATCTGGAGACAGCCACGTAACCTGGTGAATTTCTTATGCTAGAACCTGGTACTACAAAATACCATGTTTGTGTTGGGGGCACCGCTCATACATGCGGGCAAGAAGATTGTAAATGCGATCTTTGGTCCCATCGTCCTTCTATTCCGTCGGGGCGTGGGCGCAAGTCAGGGAGATGTTAAAGAATCTCGCCTTGATGCGGACTGTGGCGAGACGTTCATCCACCGGAGTGAACGACAGTACTTTACGGCGCAGTCTCTCTCCCACCACAAATCCGACACTAAATTTGCGCTCCTTTACATGGCAGCTGTAGTATATGGCGCAAGGTCCTATCACTTATTTCCCTTGCCCCGTCCATCGCATCTCTTAGATGGCGGTGATGTCAGCCTTTGCTCTGCTGAGGACATCAACCAGCCGGGCAGAGGCACCTTCCCAATAAAGGGTCCGGACAGTCCAGGTGCATGCCCTCAACTCATTGTCCTTAAGACGTTTGCCGTGGTCGTCATCAAAAAAGGGGGGTCTTATCCGAGGCTTTGTTATCCTTTTCTTTGGAAGTTGTTTTTTTACGTGGCGGGTTCCAAGCCCTGCGTACAACCCATTGCTGGGGGTGAAAATTATGAATTCGTGTATATAGCGAGCGCTTGCTCCAAGACATACGCCCGCTTGCAGCCGCACCTCCTGGTAAATAGAAGCTGCGGACTTTAGTGGACCCTTAAACCGAATATGTCGGCGTGGCTCCACTAAAGCTCCCTCTCTATTAGCCGTGACCCAAGGCTCCATACGGGTTGGTAACCGTATCTCGCACATGGGTTACTCACGTTGCCCAGGGTGCACGAACGTGGACGTAAGAGTAGGGATTGAGTACAGCCGTGCAACTGTAACCGTATACCCAGAAGCACCACTGTACCCCATTGCACCCCTATTTGCTATAGTTACCATTAATAATTTTCTTTTTGTTTACTTTCTACAGTTACTTCAAACGCCAAAGCGTTTATAAACATGGTTGTTTTATTTTTATATTCCCTCGACTGGTGTTGTCAGCTAAACCTTGTAATGATATTACACAGGATTAATATTAATCTCCAGTAGATTGCTACAATGTTAAAATTTTTGATTCTTTCCTACTATTTTATCTATTATCAGGAACCGAATTTTAAATAATTAGACCATTGGATTTTTATAACATCTGTTTATACAACTAGCTTTATTTTTATTCATAGATACATATATATATTTGCAAGACAACTATTCGCGTCCGCAATATAAACTCTTGCCATTTTGAACCTTAATAAAAATATAAAAATCACGTGGCAGTTCGTCCAATCCTACTTTGACATCGCACATATGTCAACTTTTTTGGTATCATATCCGTCATCTATGGACATTTATGGCGAGCGGAAGTGCGCACGACAAGTTGTTGTTGTTGTTGTTGTTGTTGTTGTTGTTGTTGTTGTTGTTGTTGTTGTTGTTGTTGTTGTTGTTGTTGTTGTTGTTGTAGCGGCTAGCCATGCCTCACGAGGTTGACGGAAACCTTCAACCATTCTCCCCTATTACGATTTCGATAACATATGTTATTGGCTAAGCAAAATTGCTGTCGACGTTGAGTTCAAACGACGCCAATTCAGTCGACACCGTGTTTACTGACGACGTGAAGAAAATTTGCAAGTAAATTTGTCCATCCATCTAACCTTTTTACTTGTTTGATATGATCCCTGTCCCAAAAACCGCAAAGTTGGTGTCAATATTATTATTTTGGATACAGATGTTGTCCGGGCTCCACTCTTCATTGCCGGCTTTATTTTACCAGTACACACATAAACGATGTTTTGTTGAGTCGAAAATATTCTTCATAAATAAAAAAAAATTTAACAACTAACATGAAAAAATCCAAAATGCTTATCCAAAAATTTAAATTTTAACACATGTTATCTGGCAAACTAAACACATCAGAGTTCTGCCTTATAATTTTTCATTTTGCTGCAAGCTCTCGCTTGAACTTGATGCATCAAAAACAAAGAACATTTTTCTAAGAAAATATTCAATTAAAATATTCACACGAATCCGAACAATGAAAAGTTTTGAAGAAAAGTTGTAAACAAAATGAAACAGCTAATGCAGAAATGACAAAGATGGTATTTCTACATTAATTTTATCGATAAATTGTCGACGTCGTCTCAATACGTTTAGCCAATCCCAATTGTGCGTCGACGACAACCGTAATAGGGGCGATTATAGTCAAGATCAACTAACCGAAGGTCCAGGAAACGAGCAGTTTCAACAGGGTCGGACCATAGGGAGAGGGGTGTTAGTTGAGTGGGTTTGGCCGTTATGTGAATATGTGGTTGGTGTCGTGCGGGGTCTCTCCACATGCAGGGCAGGTGTTGGGCGTGTCTGGGTTAATTCTGGATAAGTAGAAGTTTAACCTGCTACAATATCCAGATCGTAGTTGTGCCAGAGTAACGCGGGACTCATGATGCAGTTGCTACTGGTGAAGGTTAGACGCCCAGGGCTGCATTCACAGGTCGGGAGTCGATGAATTTGGAAACCGACTCCCTGTGGATGTCGCCCAGACATAGTCGGGTCCAGAGGTTGTCGTACGAAAGTCTTGACCTCGTCCATCAGTTGCGAGAGATGACCCCTGATGTGACTGGGTGTCGGCTCCAGTGCCAGCAAGTCTCTATTAGGGTGCCCCGGCCGGTGGCATCCTAGCAGAAACTGCCTTGAGATCAAATTGTGCTCCCGGACTGGAAGCACATTAGCCTCATGATGGAGGTGTTCTTCAGGAGTCATCAGGAGACATCGCTGTCCGGAGTGCGGGGTTCGGACAAGTCTGCAGTCTTGTCCACTGGGTCCTGCTAGTTCAAGGCGACCATATGGGCGGAGCATAATTTGGAACCGACCTGTCTTGTATGTTGCCAGCTACGTTTCTTTGTCTTTGCCCCAAGTGCTGTCGGCGAGCGACTTGAGGACCTTGTTGCGGATCTGTACTTTACTGACGACTGCGGCTGTATGCGCTGAGAAGGAGACCAGGCTTTCGAGGGTGACCCCCAGAATCTTCGAATGATTAACCGTAGGAATGTGGATGTCAAGGTTCAGCCCAAGATGTAAATAGGGTCGCCGTGGACTTACAGGGAGGTTTCGCCCAGTAAAGAAGTCAGCTTATTCCGGGAGGTAGCTGTTCACGACAACTTCAAGTCGAGTTTCCTATCTTTTAGGCATGTTGCAAATGGGCGCTGGCAATACATCTGACATAACAACGTTGCACAGGTTTTTTACTTTGCTCGTTTTTGATAAGAAAATCCTTCTATAAACCTCAAATTTGTGTCAAATAACATGGAGGGAACTTTGGCAAGTTTAAGATATTTACGCACAAGAACAATACTATTTCAACACCTTTCGCATATACAAGCATATGGTCCTCGGACAAGGTTAGCATTCTCAAGTGTGTATGTGTACACAATTTTTTCGTTACAAGTGTTATTAATCGGCATTATAAAGTGCTGCTGCAACTTTAAATTTTATTTTTTTTTTATCTTTTTGTATAATAACACAGTAGTGTTTCCAACCAACTAAAAGCTGCTGATACATTGAATTTGATATTAAACAGTTGGAAAATCAGTAACATACTGGTTTTAGAGTCAGGGAATAGGAATTTGATGTTAAAATTGTCAAAAACAAAATGGCGGATCGAAAATAGCCGACCCAAAATCTATAAAAATTACGTTAAACTCGGAAAAATGTGCACTAGGAGGTTTTCGGAGTCGGAGAACACGAATTTGAGATTGCAATTTCAAAAAACAAAATTGCAGATCCCAAATTGATAACAAATACGTTAACCTCGGGGGTTTTCAGGATCGGAGAATACACATTTGATATTGAAATTTAAAAAAAAACAATATGGGAGATTCAAACTGGTGGACAAGAATTAAATAAATGGGCTTAATTTCGGCAAAAATTATGTCTACGCGTTTTCTCGGATCGTGGAATACGAAATTTGTGATTAAATTCTAGAATATAATATGGTAAATCCGAAATCCGAATGCGTGATACGCTATTCAACCCGTGTGGAGCTGATAGAGAGGGAGCTTTAGTGGAGCCACTCCGACATATTCGGTTTAAGGGTCCACTAAAGTCCGCAGCGTCTGTTCCCCAGAAAGTGCGGATGCAAGCGGGCTTCTGTCTTAGAGCAAGTGGCTCGCTATATAAAAGAATTTAAAATTTCAAACCCAGGCATTGTCGTGTGCATGTTTAAGTTTTATCTTCAGTTCATTCATGTAGTTGTCTATGCCATATACTTTTCCTTTAGCGCTTATAATGTCATTTGGCAATCCACATAGCTTGCCAAACACAAGCTCAAAGGGTGAGTACTTTGTTTTCCGAGTCATCTGTATTCTTAAGTGTCATTAAATATTCATTTAATACCCTATGATTTCGTTCAATTGGTATGGAGTTGAATTTACTTTGTTGATTTGTAATTGTTTACATGTGTATGTTTTTCAGCAGCTCATTGGAAATTCTGTGCCCTTGTCAGTTTTTATTTTTCGCATACACCCATATTTTAAAATAAACTGTTCTACGATTGCCTTTGCGACAGTTACTGCATCTTTTGTTTCAAGTGGTATTATGACAACAAATTTCGTTAGCTCACATTGCAATGTCAGCATGTAGCGGAAATTTTTGTAAGGTCGAAGCGGTCCGACTGTGTCAATCACTATTTCATCAAACGATGTTGTTGGTGTATTGGTAATACTGTATTCCTCTTTTGTGTATCGAGTTACTTTCGCATTTGCGCATTGCTTGCAGTTGTCAATATATTTTATTATCATTTGTCTCATCTTTTTCGAAATGTATTTCTGCTTAACTTTTGCTAGCAATTTTAAATTCAGTTATGTTTATGTTGTCAAAGACTTTGCTATTCTTTGCAAATGATAGCTTTTTAATGCCTAGATTGCTGGCCTCGAACAATAGCTTCTTCAGAATCATTTCAATTTTTGATAAGGAATTATCACTATATTCTACAATTAGGTCACTCTTTGCTATTGTGAATTTAATATTGTTGGGCTTCATACTTTCATCCTACTTGTACTTGAAGTCAAGTCGTTTTACACGCCTTATATTGAAAATTGATCTACATTCCCAAATATGTAGGTGATCGTGTTTTGCGATTTCATCTTTTCTTTTTGCCCTTTGCTTGAATTTTGATTATTTTTCATCATTGCCCTCGTTACAATGTTTACGCTTTGTTTTGGAATCATTTCTTTTAGCTTTTTTATCTTAAGCTGAATTCGCGATAATACATCAGCATTAGTGTTCATTTTTCCTTGCTTATAGATTATATCAAAATCATAGTATATCGAATCGACTCTTATTCTAGTCATTTTGGATGAAGGATTACTATGTTTGAACAAGCTTACCAGTGGTCTGTGATCTGTGTATACGGTGAACTTTGTGCCGTACAGATAAGTCTTAAAATGGTTTATACTTCATTGAATTGCTAGTAACTCTTTTTCAATTACTGGTTTATTCAATTCATATTTGCATAGGGGTTTGCTTGCATATGCAATAGGTTTATCTTTTCCAATTTCACCTTGTGATAGTACCGCTCCTAGCGCAAAATTGAAAGCATCAGTTGTAAGTATAAATCGTTTCGAGAAATCTGGATAACGAAGTATTGGTGGTAAGAGTAATTTGTATTTCAATGTGTGAAAAGTTTGTCACACTCATTGTTCCAGTTGAATAGTTGATTCTTCTTTAGTATCTGATTTAGTGGTTGTGCTATTTCTGCACAGTTTTTTATAAATCGCCTGTAGTAATTACAAAATGCTACAAGTCTTCTAACTCCATCTGCATTTCTGGATTTTGGATAAGCTTTTACTACGTTATGTTTGCTGGGATCAGTTGTTACGCCTTTATCAGTGATTAAATGTCCTAAGTATGTGACCTCTGTTTTTAAGAATTTGCATTTTGCCGGATTTAGTTTTAAATTGTGTACACTTAGTCTTGCTAAAACTTTTTCCAAGTATCGGTTGTGTTCTTGTAAGCTCTTCCCAAATACTATTACGTCGTCTACATAGAGAAAAGCTGATTCACTGAGCCCACTGAGTGCAATTGATAACATTCTTTGGAAGCTGTTTGTTGTAATTTTTAATCCAAATAGTAACCTTTTGAACTGATAGTGACCTTTGTTGGTCGTAAATGCTGTGAGTTTTCTTGAGACATTATCTCACGGGATTTGGTGTAATGAACTCGTCATATCCAATGTGCTGAAATAACGTGCTCCTCTGAGTTTGTCCAAAATGTCATCCAAGCGAGTTAATTGAAATTTATCGTCTACGATTTATTTATTTAATGTTCGGAAATCTACCACTAACTCCACTTCTTTTCTTCTGTACTACTCTTCTTCGAAACAAGTAGCAGAGATGAGTTATAAGGACTGACGGAATGTTCAATGACATCATCCTTTAGTAATTTATCAACTTCATTTTCTATCAACTGCAGCTGTGTGTGTGGTAATCTGTAGTTTTTAATGTATACGGGTGTTCTATCCGTCAGCTCAATGCGTTGTTCATAGAAATTGTTGACGGTTAGAGCTTCTTCTTCAATATGAAATATATGCTGATATTTCTTGCAGATTTCTAATATTGCATTTGTGCTATCACTTGCCACGTTGTCTAATGCTAATTCATCTTTTACTTTCATGAATTTATTGTTATTATTGTTATAATTATTATTTTCTCCATAATTGTAATAATTTATTCTCTTATGTTGGTTTCTAGTTGTTTTTAAATCATCTAGGCGCATGTACATAGGTTATGTGATTTGTCCTTCCTTTAATTCTAATGTTATAACATTCGTCTCGTAATCAATTTTACACTTATATTTTATTAGGAAGTATCTGCCTAAAACTCCATCTGCTTCTAGGTTATTTATTTGTTTTAAAATATAGAATTTGTTCTTCATTTTACTGCCTTGGCAATTAATGTCAATTTCGACAGATTTGTATGCAGTTATGGTACGATTATCAATGCCATTTATTTTGCAGTTTGTGTTTACTTTTTTGGAATTTACTGGTACTGCTTTTTCTTTTATTATTGAGATATCGGCTCCAGAATCTACCAGCAGAGTTACTATTTTCGTTTATAGTTTTGCCTTTATGAAATTTGTAGAATTACCTTCTCCTAAGAATCCTATCGTCTTTGGTTTTGTGGTCCCTAGTCCTGACGGCTCGGGATGTATGCGTTTCCCTGACCATATTGTCTATTTTGATTGTTCCAGTAATTGTTGGTTCTTGGTTGGTTGTTTTGTCTGTCTCTAACGTAGCTATGATTATTGTTATTATTGTTTTGTCTGTTAAAATGACTGTAATTTCTGTTATTAGTGAAATTCTGTCTATTGCTAGTGTTATTGAAGCGCATATCCCTATTTGCTTGATACGGAGTTAATTCACTTGCAATGTGAATAGCTTCTACCAGTTTTTTGGGTCTGGCAGCTGTTATTATTGATTTATATGGTTCAGCTAAGCTATTGTTGATTGCGGTTAAACCAATTTGGGCGTTCAATATAACAATTATTTCCCTGTTTTCGGTTAAACCAATTTGGTCGTTCAATCTAACAATTATTTCCCTGTTTTCGTTCCCTTCTTCAGCTATCTGTAACTCATTTAGGGGTGTCGAGTTGTAGTAGTACAAGTAGTATGGTATGAGCTCGTCCCAGTCATCTGTATTCTTAAGTGTCATTAAATATTCATTTAATACCCTATGATTTCGTTCAATTGAACCTAATGTCTCATGGTGGTATGGAGTTGAATTTACTTTGTTGATTTGTAATTGTTTACATATGTACGAGCGCAGTTTTAGATGAGGGTGCAACAAGAAATCGCTTTGGGCTTGAAATGGTGAGTAAGGCGAATGTAGTTCAAACCGTAATTCGTGGATTTTGGAAAAGTTCATTCCAACACGTTTTTGGTCTAACGTAAGCAAACGTGGCAACCATCGCGCGGACAGCTTTCCTAGGCCTTAATCTTGATTTTATATTTCACAATCACGTTCTTTGGACATTTTATTAACCTTTGCTATCTCTCGTTCTAATTCTACAGTCGGCTAGCACCCCTGAACTTTACCGATGTTATCGCTAGTAGTTGAAGTTTTTGGATGACGTTTAAATTCAGATGCCCAAAATTTCACTCTGGAAAAAGTTGCTTTCAAAAAAAAATATTCACATCGGCTCACACAAACGACTTTCGATTCACTTTCTGGTACACGACGCACATACATACTACCCTCTAACGGTCATACAAAAGGAAATAATTTTTTAACGTGATTGGCGACGGTTTGAAGGGAAATTTGGTGACTTGGGCTATCGACAAGTGGAGGGAAAGTGACTTTGCAAGACAGACTAATAGAACACATTAGACCTGAATATGAGTGGTGGCGAAGATACCGACGTTGGTGAAAAAGCAAGTCAGCGAAGCGTGCGAGAGGTTCGAACTGAGCGGCATAATTTTACGATTCGTGATAACGAAAATCCTATGACTCCGTTCAGGGGCTCAGATCACCCTAGTCTCAAACAAAGGCTTGGGGACTGTGGTGCAATGGAAAGAGTTGCAAAAATTCATCTATGCAAAGCAATTTTTGAAAAGTGGCGCGAAAATATCGGTACTCAGCGAAAGCGGCATAAACAGTTGGAGCTCCTTAAAGCTCGCACTGCATCAGGAATTTGGTGTTGCGTTGTCCTCGATTGAGGTGCTAATGGAACTGGAGGAACCGATTTGCCTAGATGACGCTAGCCTTATTAATTATTTTATTGAAGACATTCCGGATTCCAAGGCAAATAAAAGCATTTTACACCAATCAAAAACTATTAGAACGTGAAAGAGCAGAGTAAGGTTACAGCCAACCACCATCCGCAGTCATGAGTACTGGAAAGCCATCGTCCTCAAACAAAGTTTCCGGAACTCAGCACCAAGAAACAAGGGTTGTTATATCTGCGGTGATGTATCGCATTTTACTAGAAATTGCCCTCGTAAACGCGTGTTTCAGTTCTGCTAACGAAGGTCATAGTACGGCTAAAATCAGAAGCCAAAACAGTGTGAATACCAAGATATTTGAAGACATAAACTGCAACGGAAAGATAATTTCGGCGGTAATCAACACAGATACTGATCTATGTATAATGCGGAACGATACGCCGATGACGCTCAATCTTAATCGATTTAAGTAAGGATCGACGACGACTGGTGGAGATTAGTATAAGCCATTGTCGTTCATCACACTAATAGAAGTAGACAATATTAAGTTGGAGATAACATTTTATGTTGCGAGGGATATTAAGTACGCACTTGTGATCGGAAACGACGTTTATAACAAGTTACAGTATATAAGTGCAACAAAACCTGCTTATTATTGAGACGATAAGTAAAGGAGACGTGCCGAAAGGGCACAAACACTGGGTCTGCGAGACCTGAAAGATTTGTCGGTATATCTGGTGGGGGCACAAAAGGCACAGGCAATACGCAGAAGCGGTTAACAAGTACCCAAAGCTCTTCGATGTCAGAAAGGCACTAAAAGTAGCACACAATGACAACGCGGGCGCTGTTGTGGCTGAGGAGCCGCGAGAGGACAAGGCGATGCGAGTGATGACGAACTAGATCACGAGCGTGTGGGCATGGGTACTACTGGTAGTAAGGGCCCAGTTGCTAAGGACAAAAGAGTAGCCGAACGTATCAAGGAATTCGCAGCAATGTGTCTGGTTGCAGGTAAAAAAAAGATGACTACGAATGAAATCGAACTTTTACACCTCAACCGCGAAAAGACAGTTGTAGTAAGAAGCATGATTGCGAAGTATGAATCAGCAAGCAACTCAAAATCGCCAGTTGAGATGCATATTTTGCTTTCTGATGACATCGCAGTTTACGAGAACCCGAGGCGAATGTCCACGCGGACAGACAGTTTGTCGAGGAGTAAGTGAAGCAGTGGTTGAAGGATGGCATTATCCAACCCAGCAGTTCAGACTACGCGTCACCAGTGGTTCTAGTTTCGAAGAAGATCGGAAGAAAACGGTTGTGCTGTGATTTATGGCGCCTCAACGCCAAGAAAGTTCGGGATCATTTTCCGATGCCTAATATTGATGATGTTATCGAGAAGCTTTAGGGAGCTGACGTGTTCACCAAACAGCCATCTTCAGTGACCGCAGACCATATGACACCATTGTAGTTTATATGGACGATTTGATTGTTCCCTCCAAGGATTACACCGAAGGCGTGCGCATATTGGAACGCATATTGCAGAGGGCAGCGGAATACGGCTTGCAACTAAAGTGGGACAAATGTCAATTACTTATGCGTATAATTGATTTTAGAATATTCGTCTAAAAACAGGAAGTCAAGCTCCAATTGGGTGACGTTATCAGCATTCGAATTCTTCAAGGCAGCATTGATCACCAGTCCTCATGTTAAGTGTATGGCGAAGTTCTTCTAAAGATTGCGGACGATCAAGCATTCCACCCAGTGCAATACATGAGCCGGAAAACTAAATCCTTAGAGGAAAACTACCACATCTACGAACTCGAAGTACAAGTTATCTTAAAATCGCTCAAAAAGTTGAGTGTGTATCTCCGGGGAATCAGCTCCAAAATCCTTACCGATTGCAGCGCGTTCGCAATGACGATGCGAAAACGGGATATTCCAAGATTTTGACTATCAAATAGAACATCGAAGCGGGAAAAAAAATGCGATCCGTCGACGCATTTAGCAGAGTATCTTGCCCTGTGCTATAAAATTCGTTGATTCTTCGGCTGAAGCGGGCGCCGCAACAAGACGACTGGCTACGAGCAGTCCTAAATGTGCTATAAAGTGACTACGACGACTTCTTCATTAAGCACGGTGTACAGTATAAGTATTCGGCAAGATAACTATTGGTCGTGCCGTCCTTCATGTAAGCCGAGAACAAGAAAACGCAGCGGCCGTGGAGAAATCGTTCTTTGTTCCGAATCTGTGAGCGAAAACTGCGAAGATTGTAGGAAGTTGCATACAGTACATCATCTACAACACCAAGTCTGGCAAGAAAGAAGGATTCTTGAATCCAATTAACAAGGAGGATAAACCTCTAAGAACTCTCCACGTCGGATCGTTTTAGTCGACCAGGAAAGCCTATAACTAAATCCTGGTAATCGTGGATGCTTTTTCCAAATTCTTTGGTTAAAAAACCAACGTCAAGCTGTATAGTTGTGTTTTCGCAGTAATACTTTTTTCTTTTTAAAATTTGTTTATATATTATATAAATTAATAATTTAGTGATAAAAGATTTGGAGATTCATTTGTGCGCATTTAAAGCTAAGTATAATCCCCCCTATTACGGTTGTCGTCGTCGACATTAAACGACGACGACTTGTTAAAATCGGTATTGGCGTAGTCGTTATCGATAACTATTGACAGCTATTGACACACATTTGGTATTGGCTAAGCAAAATTGCTGTCGACGTTGAGTTCAAGCGACGCCATTTCAGTCGACACCGTTTTTACTGACGACTAGAAGAAAATTTTAAGGTATAATTGTTTTTTTTAAGAAATTAATTTTTATTAACAAACAAATATTTAAATTGAATTATTACATGTGTATCTATATTGATTTAGAAATAAAAATTACAAGTGCAGAACAATTTGAAACTCTTCTGGAAACAGATGTTTTCCAGCACATACATACATAATCGCAGATTTGTTGAGTCGAAAATATTCAAATCTGGAAAAAAAATTATAACTATCATGAAAAAATCCAAAAGCCATATCCACGAATGTTAATTGTAACACTTACTTGTTATCTGGCAAACTAAGGACATCTGAATTCTACCTTATAATTTTTCTTTTTGCTGCTCTCATCATCGCATGAACAAAAACAACGAACATTTTTCTGAGAAAATATTCAATTAAAATATTCCGACGAATTAAACAATGAAATTTTTTGCATAAAAATTGTAAACAAAAAGAAACAGCTCATGCAGGAATGACAAAGATGGTATTTCTACAGTGATTTTATCGATAAACTGTCGATATCGTCTCAATACGTTTAGCCAATACCAATTGTGCGTCGATGTGACGTGGACGTCGACACGAAGTGATGTCGACTGAAAAGCGACGACGACAACCGTAATAGGGGCGAATATCTGTTGAGCATTTTCGCATTGATTTTATTACACTTTAATTTAGTTTTTCAATTGCGGAGTCATTAGTTGATTTGCATTGTTATTTTTTCTTATTTACATTGTGATTGCTTCTTATTTGCTTTAAACTTTGTGTATTTGTTTAAGTTTGCGCGCATTTTCTTTTCTCTTCTTTTATTTTCATTCTTGAAACAGCTGTTTGTGTTTAGTTCTTAACCCTCTGCGACAGACGTGGTAGTGTGACACACTCCATTGTACAATAAAAAGCGGTTTGCGCCGTTATTTAACTAACATCGATTATTGCATTTTCGGTACCTTCTTATTACGTACTCATGCGTACATTTTTGTGAGAAAAGCGATCTAAGTAAGCGCACGCTTCGGCGTGAGTGAGAAAGTGTCTGCTGGCCAACCATGTCAGTATTAAGGCAGGTGTCTGAAAAACAACCACCTCAATATTTATATATGTTTTATTTGCTTATAGTTTCCCTTTGATTGATTCATTATTCATAAATCCAGGGCCTCACTTTTCTCTTGATATTGATCTTTTATAAGCCGTGACGAGCAGATACAACATTGATTGGAGGAAGAAAGCGAGCATGAGCATTAGAATGAGTAAACACTATTATCCTATATACCAAAAAAAATAAAGACATTCTTCTGATTTCTTCTTTTCACTCCAATCAAGAAATAAATATACTACGATAGCAGATTACAACCATACAAAAAGAGGAGTAAACGAAGTTGACAAAAAGTGTTCAATATATTCATGTTGCCGTAAAACTCGTCGTTGGCCTATGGCAATTTTCTAAACACTACTAGATATGATTGGTATTAATAGCTTTGTATTATATCAAATAAGTATCGATACTGAAAGTAAAATGGGGAGAAACAATTTCATTTTCAACTTGGCAAAGGAATTGGGGTTAGATCACATGAATTTCCGGGTTACCAAGAGAACTGAGAATGGCGATCACCAGGATTCACGGTAAAGATCTTCCCCCTCCTCAACCAACTATTCAATCTACTCCTCCAAGTGGAATAAATCTGTGCTCAATTTGTAACTCGATACTGTCGCTGTGATTGCTTCAAGCCAATTTGCCTCCAGTGCTTCAAGCCGCTTTGTGAGACCTGCTAAAATATTAAGCAGCCATTGATATGATCTCTTTTTTTCTATGCAGATCAGTTTAAGTCCAATCTAAAATTATTGCAGAACTTTTGTTAAAAAAAGTAATATGAATTAAGTTTTTGTTGTTTTTGTATAGGTATAAGTTTCGTAGAGCCAATAAATAGTAATTAAACCCCTTAAACTAGAAACAACATTAATAACCAATAGGTTTTCAAGACGGAATTAGGTAAATAAAGGCCGTCGAAATGGTGTCTGATGTACTACCACGTCAGTAGAATTGGAAAAATTAAGTCACGTCAGTCGCAGAGGGTTAAGGTGTCTAATACTGTGCATCTAAAACTGTTCGTTACATTGATAGCTCTCAATAATTAATTATAAAACTTGCATTATCTTCCAAACCGATAATGAGCAACGCTATGTTGCATTGCATGCTGGTTGTGCGATGGAGTTGCTCATATAAAATGTGCCGGATTGATTGGTAGAGTCCTAGACTTATTATATGTATAAAATGCAGATCAACTGAGGTTGAACTTTTCCAATTTTTTAGAGAAACTAGAACCTTCGGCACTTTATGATAAATTTAAACTTTATGTAAACGTATTTAAATCATTTAAGTGCTTAGATAATCAAACTTCGCAACCTGTAAGAGAGATCAAACGCAAACGGACCGAAAGTCCACCCAAGAAAAGTATTGTCGCTCCTCTTAAATTACTTCAAAATAATATTGAGCCCCAACCCAAACAAAATAAGCTAATTAATCTTTGGTCTCCTCTCCCTCCGCCTCAGGGACCGTCTTCATCAACTTCGTCTAGGGCTATCTGCACTCGCGCTTCTTCCTCTCTAATAAAATACATTCCGATTATGCTAACTTACAGGTATCTTCACCTGAAGTGGGTCCACCTCAATCGCTTCCACCTTCCCAATCTCTTTCTATTGTCTCAAAAACTGTACCACCTGTGGATGAGACTGACTGCTCTGCAAAGAAGCTGGTTGTGGTTCCTTTGAGAAAGTCGATTTGCAAGAGACACTTCTTCTGATATAGAGTTTAACATATCATCAAAAATTAAGACTTGTAACTAAGCAATCCGAAAATTTACCTTTAAATATATATTTTTTTTTTAACATACATATATTTATTTATTGAATCGCTTAAACGATAAAGCCTAACAATAAGTTTTCAAATCTTAATCTAATGCTTTCTGCTTAGAAGCCCGTGAACAGGGCTCCGTTGGCTGTGCGTGTCTCCATCAAAAGGTCGGACGATCTCTTCTTTGCAGGCGTGTTTTTTAAGTTGTGTCTGCTAGAGTATTTGCAAGAGGATTCGGGTGCGATTGCAACTTTTCGAGGTATTTTGTTCTAATGTTACTGATTTCTTCTTTGACTGGGTATTCCAAGATCTTTGTGAATGTTTGAATTCTTTATGTACCATGGTGCTGCTGTTATCACTCTTAGAACTTTTTATTGAGACCTTTGAATAATTTTGACGCTACAGCTTCTTTGACTGTGGGTATTCCAAGATCTTTGTGAATGTTTGAATTCTTTATGTACCATGGTGCTGCTGTTATCACTCTTAGAACTATTTATTGAGACCTTTGAATAATTTTGACGCTACTAGTACAGGCAGAGCCCCCGAGCTGTATACCATATGTCCATATTGGTTTTATTATAGCCTTATATACTAGAATTTTATGGTCCAAGTTTAATGCAGACTTTTGGTGCAACAGACAATTTAATTGTGAGCGTTTTTTCTTCGCGATGATGTGTCTTTTCCAAGTGAGGCGCCTATCTAAGTGCATACCAAGATACGTAACATTGTTGTCCTGAGGAATCATAACACTGTTCAATGTTATAGGTGGACACCGTGCTCCGGTGCGGTGGCAGCCACCCTAACCTAACCTAACCTATAGGTGGACACATTTTTGGCTTAAGTGTAAAAGTGACATGTTTCGATTTTTGCTCGATTACTATAATACGCCAGATCTCTAGCCACTCCTCGATATCTTTCATATGGATTTGTAAGAGTTCTGATGCTTCTACTGGGCACCTATTTCTGCATATTATAGCAGTATCATCGGCGAAGGTTGAAGTTAACAACGAACTACATGTTGGGATGTCAGATGTGAATATAATGTATAGGGTTGGACCAAGGACGCTGCCCTAGAGAACGCCAGCTTTTATTGGAAACTCTTCTGTTATGTAATCATTAATTTTTACTGTAAACCGTCTACCTGTGAGGTACGTTTTAAGAACGCTATGGAAGCTTGGTGGTAGTAACTTTCTGATTTTATGCAAGAGTCCTTCATGTCGAAAGCTTGAGCTACATCCACAAAAACTGCGGAACAATATTCTCTGCGTTCAAATGCTTTTCTTGTCTCATTCGTGATACGGTTAACTTGTTCTATTGTACCATGCTTCTCACGAAAGCCAAGTTGGTGAGTGGGTATGATATTACAGTTTTTGAGAACAGGATTAATTTTAGATAATAAAATTTTTTCAAAAAGCTTCGAGATGCAGGGTAGTAAGCTAATTGGTTTGTATGATGATGGCAAAGTTGGGTTTTTGCCGGGCTTTTCAATCATAATAATTAGTGAGCTTTTCCATGCTTTCGGAAAGTAGCCAAGTTTTAAGATGGAGTTAAAAATAATGGATATATAGGTGATAGCAGTACTCGGTAATTCAATTAACATTTTTGGAGTATTTTGGTCATAGCCAGGTGATTTTTTTGGGTCTAGCGTTTGTTTTACTTTTTCAATTTCTGATTTTAACGTAGAAATTGGGCTTATACTTCTACTATTGGATTGAAGTGGGGGCATATAAGATGTTGATGCCGAATTGGGGTGAAATACCTTCTCAAGATGTCGCGCAAAACAATCAGCCTTTTCCACTGGGCTTTGAGCCTAGGATCCATTTTCTTTTCTTAGCGGCCTGTCAGTTTTTACAGGTGGCTTGATATTTCTTTGCGCTTTCCACAATGAACTCTTTTGGTGCCCATTAGGGGATAGGTTTTTAATGAAGATATTTATATTTTGATCATCTTCAATTTTAAGCGCTTGTTTTAGTATTTTTTCCGCTGTTTTGAGTTTGAGTTTGCTGCAGGCGATCTTGAATTTTGCCACCCTCCAGAGTTTACGTTTTTCTATAACGAGGCGTTCGATTTGCCTGTTGGTTTGTTTTTCAAAGAAACTTTTGTCTGGAGATGGCTGAGGTGTCGCTACTGTAGCAGCTGTTATAAGCAATGAGTTCAGAACGCTAATATTGTCGTCAATATCGTCCTTATTATTAATTTTAATGTTTGTGTGCACGTGGGTACTTAAAAACTTTTTGTATTTCAGCCAATTTGTTTTGTGTGATGTCAAGGGGGAGACGTTTTCGATTTTTCATGGCTGTTCATCTAGTGCGATCATAACTGGTGAGTGGTCAGAAGACAGATCAACACAGGTTTCAGCAGTTATTAAAGTTCTGTCAATGTTTTTAGTGATCGCAAAATCAATTAAGTCAGGTAATTTCCTAACATCTGTTGGCCAGTAAGTTGGATGTCTAGGTGACACAAAATCAAAATGGTTTCGCTTGACCTTGATAGTGTAATAAAGCTGCCGACCTTTAGGGTTCGCAGGGCGTGTTGAAGAATTCTTTGAATTGATTGTCTGTAATTGAGAAGCGTGGCGGGCAGTATAATGCCCAAATTTTCAGATCAGTGCCACGATTTTTTAAGCATATTGAAGTGGCTTGCATGTAATTCGTACTGTACGGTAAAAGTTAGTGATGCTTAAGTCTGTTTCTTATGAGCACTGCTGTTCCACCGTGAGTTTTACCGTCTGGGTGGTTTGTGTTATAAAGTTTGTGGCCGGGTAAATAAAAGTTATGCATGTTTGTAAGATGCGTTTCTGATAAAAGCATGATATCTACACCGTTTTCCGTTAGAAATCTTTTGAGATCTAACTTATGTTGGTTTACCCCGTTTGCATTCCATATGCATATTTTGAGCTTGCTCATTTCTTATTGATTAAAGATTGTAGCATTTGCGTTTGCACTTTAACTAAGTCTTGGATCATACTTTGCATTGTTGACATGAATTGAGACATGCACTGTGTGAGGTTTAATATCATTGCCTCTAAGCCACTATGGGGTGTTATGCTTTGGTTAGCATTATCAGTAATAGGTATGCTTGGGTTAGAATATTGATTGTTATTGATACTTGGGTTAGCGTTTACAGTATTAGTTTTTACAACATTTCCGTATGATAAAGTTGTTTTCATATTAGGAATACTTGCGGTATTATTACTGTATACTGTGGTATGAATGTTAGGCGCTTGGGGAATAAATTTGATTTGGCTTCGTTTCGTTTGAATGCCTTGGGCGAGCTTTAATTTTAGGTCTTTATAAACAGGGCAGCCCCTGTAGTTTGCAGTATGATTTCCGCCACAATTACTACATTTTTAAGGATATGTCTTCCCTCTTCTTATTACAATCTGAAGAGTGGTGAAGTTCTCCAAAGCTCCACAGGCTACACATATGTACAGTACGCAGGGTGCAGTATGATTTAGTATGCCCAAATTCTTTACAGTTAGTGCATTGGACTGGACCATTCCTTTTTAGTGGTTCTTCTACTGTTTTGCGATGTAACAAATACTGTAGTTTGTAGATCGGATGAGTTTCATTCTTTTTAAGTTGAACAGAATCAGGCATAAGTTCTACTTTGAACATGGGTTGCGGTATTCTATTTTTATTTATTACATTGGTAACTGATTTAACAGCAAACCCTTGTTCCCCAAGCGCTTCTTTTATCTCGTCGGAATTTACTGAGGCTTCAATTCCTTTTATTACAACAATTAGGCCCTTAGAGCTTTTTAATTGGTAGGAGTAGTATTTTTTGTTTTTAGCGGATAAAAAATTTACTACTTCACGGAAGTTTTTCTCGTTATATATTTGAATTTTAGTTTCGTCAATGTTTCCTATTTTAAGGGGTACAATCTGAAGATTGTTTGTACCAATTAGGCGGGCAATGCTAGCTGCAAGTGCATTAAAGCTGCTTTCACGCAAATATATTGATGGTGGCTTGGCACTGTCGGATTTTGTTGCACCCTGCAATGCAGCGGTTTTTTCTTTTGCGTTGTCTACGCTTAAGCTTGAAAATCTATTATCACCCAAAGGTGAAAGTGTTTGCCCATTGTTGGTGTTTTGTTTTTTTGCACCCTGTAAGCTTTTAGAAGGGCTTGCTTTGCGCTTGATCGTCACGTAGCGATCAATGCCTGTCTGCACTGCCGACTTTTTCTTTGTCATAGTTACCTCTGCTGCTTTTTGTGCTGTAATCGTTACTGCTGCAGTACTAACTGATGACGCGATGATGTTGGGCTGGCTGCTTTTGCGTTATTCGCAGGCGATGTCGTGATATTAGGCAGAGCTGTGCTGTTCGAAGCCTGCGTTGCTAACAAAGATTTTTTACTTGTTACACTGGCAATTGTTTGTGTTTTTTTTTGTTTTTTTATAACTTTAATTTGATTAATACTGCTTTTATTTATTAACGTACGAGTATAGTATAGTAATAGCGTTTGAGTAGAGTTTGAATATTAAACAAATCTTTAAATTTACACAGATTTAATTTAATTACTCTTCACGCGACCGTTCACTGTGCGTGGCCTGATTTGAATCGAACGTAACATATCATCTTTAAAAATTGATGTGGCACCTGAAGTTTTTGATTCTTTGCTTAACAATTTTTTGGCCAACCGGGGCATTTGTTGGCGAGTTTGAATATAAGCCACATAAAAATAAAAATAAAATAAATAACTTAGCTTCAATTCATATTCGTGACACTGAGCCAAATAATTAATTTTAAATTCTACTTTATACTTAAAAGGCTTAGACAGTAACTATAACGTAATTTGCTTTACTGAAACCTGGCTTAAACCACATGTTTTTAATTCAGAGATCGTTCCTAATCAGTATCAAATTTATAGAAATGACCATAAGGACAGAATCGGTGGGGGTGTTCTTTTGGCAGTTCATTCTTCTGTACAATCCGATGATGTTAATATCCCCCTCATCGAGTAAATCGAATTTAAAGCAATACGAGTTATGGCTGGAAATGGTTTCTTTTCTTTAACTGTTTGCTACATCCCTTCTTATTCCGACTTATCGGTATATTCTCAACACATTGCGTTACTTAGATCCTTAAGTTCAATATTTACGGCATATGACTCGATGATTGTACTTGGTGATTTCAATATGCCAGGCATATCATGGACTATCATGGACGAATTTATCGTTCCAATTTCTTCAAGGGATGATATAATGTGTTCTAAGAAGATATGGCTGAGATCTGTCTAAATCAGATTAATTTAACTTCAAACAATTTTGGAACCATTCTGGATATTGTTTTGGTTGATGATATATCTAAATCATCTATGAAGAGGTGCAAACCCTTGGTCATTCCAGAAGACTTTTATCACTCTGCGATTGAGGTAAATTACGAGGTTATAGGTCTTTTGGAAATAATGTTGATAAATCAAGTAGCTCAAACGCTCGTTTTATTTTCGCGAAAGCCAATTTCAAGAAATTAGATCGAGAATTGTCAAAATAATCTTGGCCGACGTATAAAGAAGATGTTGAACATTGTGTCCAGCATTTTAATAATACTATATATAGCTTATTTCAAAAGTTTGTACCATAACGGGTGTTAAATACTCAGTTCTTCGACACGCTTATTTTGAATTAAATGAAAAATGCTACAGATCTTATTTGTGCAAAGTTAAAAGGAATTTAATAAAAAAAACCTGAATCATTTTATGATTTCGTTTACTCAAAACGCAGAGTGACTAGTTTTCCGTCTGCTATGAAATATCATTATACAGTGTCTTCTAACTACCAATCAATTTCCAAAATGTTTGCCCAATTCTTCAGATCAAATTACTCCATTAACTCGCCTCTGAGCAAAGCCTATCCATATAAATTTTGTCCCTTTACCTCTACTATTATTCCGCAAATATCTTCCGAGGAAGTATTTTATTATTTGAGTAACTTAAAAGAATCTTTTAAGGCTGGCCCCGATTTGATCCCAACTTGGTTCCTCAAAAAATGTGCTTAACATATTTATTAGCCCTTAACTAATTTTTTAATCTTTCTCTCAAGCTAGGGGTTTTCCTTTCAGCTTGGAAAGAGTCATTCATTATACCCCTTCATAAGACCGGGAGTAGGTCCCCTATAGAAAATTATCGCGGTATAGCTAAGATTTCTGCTATTCCTAAACTATTTGAAGCTATTTTTGTTGACCATTTAACGTATTCCATATCCTCTACAATTTCTTGCACACAACACGGGTTCTCTAAGGGTAAATCTACCGTTACAAACTTGCTTGAGTTAACAACTCATGTTTCAAATGGATTCAGAGAATTTATGCACACTGATGTTATATACACCGATTTTAGTAAAGCATTCGACAGAGTAAGTCACTCTTTACTGATCTATAAACTCGATCTCCTTGGTTCTCAACCTAATTTTCATTGGACATCTTCTTACCTCATTGACAGAACATAACGAGTTCTTTTTAAAAATAGTTCCTCAAACATTATTAATTTTCTTCAGGGGTCCCGCAAGAAAACACCTTGGTCCGATTCTGTTTTTACTTTTTACAAATGACTTACCTTCTGTAATAAATTATTCAAAAATTTTATTGTATGCTGATGATGTAAATTTTTTTAGATCGTATCATTCTGTTGAGGAAAGGTCCTTACTACAAGCGGATTTAAATAGCATAGCTAATTGGTGTGAAGTAAATAACATGCCAATAAACTTTAAAAAATTTAAAGTAATGTGCTTTTTTCGCAGGGCAGTTCAAACATCTTCTTATGGCATATGTAACCATAACCTCGAACAAGTGTTTAACTTTGTTGATTTTGGAATTACAATGGACCCGAGATTTAATTTTAATCTTCACATAAATATTACAGTTAACAAAGCCAAACGTGTTTTTGCATTTGTAAAACGATGGTCAAGAGAATTCAATGGCCCTTACATTCGAAGGCTCTGTTCACAACGTTAGTAAGGCCAATACTGGAGTATGGACCTGTTATTTGGAACCCGCGCTATCAAGTTCATTCCGACAGAATAGAGTCAATTTAAAAACAATTCTGCTTTTTGCTTTAAGGAATTTTCGTTGGGATTCTCATATATAAGTCGTTTAAAACTCATTAATCTTCCTACACTTGCTAGTCGCAGAGAAGTGCTAGGCGTAGTATTTTTAGTCAAGTTACTAACAGGCTTCGTTCAGCGTTCCCTCCCGATTTCGAAGCATTTCCGGCCTCTTTTTCTGAAGCCATATAAAAGTAATTTTGAGTTAAATGAGCCTCTCCGTAGTTTTTGTCTGGATTTTAACACTCCGGTTTTTTTGATATTTCAGACTTACTTTTTTACTTAAAGAAAACTATACTCAATGCTCTCAATAATTGATACATACATGATCATTTGTCCTGTAGCTGAACAGTTTTAGATCTCGCCCCTCAACAAACTCCTGCCTTTCATGACTAGGTGCATATATCCGTGCGTCATACGGAAGCGCCCCTCGCGTCGGTCGGTCGGGTATGGAGGGATAAAACCGTTGGGATTATTATTAAAGGGTGTTTTTTTTACAGGTTTGTTTTTCGAATAGAGATAAAACTGGCATTTTGTGGTCAAATCTGGCAACTCTATTGTCATTTATGTTCAGTTTGGTTTGCCATTTCATCATGAACAGGTTGACAAAAGAACAACGCTTGCAAATCGTGCAAATTTATTTCGAAAATAATGGTTCAGTTCGCGAAGTTTACCGTGAGCTCCGTCCATTTTATGGTTCAGTGATGAGGCTCATTTTTGGTTGAATGGCTACGTCAACAAGCAAAATTGCCGCATTTGGAGTGAAGAGAATCCACATGAGACCCTTGAAACGCCATTACATCCACAAAAACTGACTGTTTGGTGTGCTCTATGGGCTGGTGGAGTCATTGGGCCATACTTCTTCCGCAATAATGCTGGAGAGGCAGTTACCGTTAATGGAGACCGGTATAGAGCCACGATAACCGACTATTTTGTTCCCGAATTGGATGGCATGAATGTGGATGAGTTGTGGTTCCAACAAGACGGCGCTACATGCCACACAGCGCACGTCACAATCGATTTATTGAAGGAAACATTCGCTGAGCGCATAATTTCGCGGAATGGACCTGTCAATTGGCCACCAAGATCGTGTGATTTGACACCATTGGATTATTTTCTTTGGGGATATGTGAAGTCGCTCGTCTACACCAACAAACCAGAAACGTTAGGGGAATTGGAAGCCAACATTCGTGGCGTTATTGCCGACATACGGCCCCATATGCTCGAAAAGTGGTTGAAAATTGGACCTGTAGAATTGGCTTTATTCGAGCCAGCCGCGGCGGCCACATGCCCGAAATCATATTTAAACATTAATGGCATAAAATTATCCTTCCAATAAAGCCAAATTGATGGACCTTAAAACGATTTTCTTGTGTTTTATTTCAATTCGAAGTTCTATACCCCTAAAAAAAACACCCGTTATTATTATTATATCCAATGTAGAAGCAGCCGTTCAATGCTTGAGGAAGCAGTCAGCTACTTTTGGAAACCCGAGGCGCGTCATCACTGACAAAGGGGCGGCCTTCACGTCGAACCTGTACAAGGAATACTGCGAGTCTGAACATATTATGCATTTGTTGATTGCGACGGGCGTACTGCGAGGTAACGGCCAAGTCGAGCGTATGTATCAAATCCTCATCCCCATGATAGCCAAGGTATACGGTGAAAATTCCGGACATTGGTACCGCCACGCAACAACTCATAAACAGTAAGTCTCCTATAAGTTTCAAGTACTCTCCGTTCCGAATTTAGAACGGACTCGGAATGCGAATGACGGGTATGCCACAGCTACAGGAGCTAATGGAAGAAGCAGTAGTTGACGATCTCGCTTCATCAAGAGAAGCAACGCGTCGACAAGCTCAAAACAACTTCGCCACCATTCATCAGGAGAACATAAAATCATTCAACGAAAGCGAAGAGCTGCTGTAGTCGACTACGAAGTCAACGTGTTAGTGGCCATCAAACGGACGCACTACGGAGCAGGGTTGAAATTGATAGCGAAATTATTTGAGCCATACAAAATTGTGAAAAAACTGCCTTATGGAAGATACGAAGTCGAGAAGATTAGTGACCACGAAGTTTATGAAGAAGTGGAACCCTTCATTCGATGGCGACTAGACACTCAGGATGGTCGAATGTGGGATTTGACCGACGGACAACACTAAAGACGAACTGACCAAAATGCGTTTAAGCAACACTGGACAAGGAGCAACAAAGGGAGATAGACAACACTTAACGAAACCTAGGACACTCACCAACGTACACGATATAACTTTCGATACATTTACTGGTACACGACAGAGCACGACGCACCGACCAAACCGCGTACTTCAACCTTAAAAGTATTTTTACATGTACTCTAATTTAAATAAATACTTTATATTTACTATAAACTGTCTGGAATTCAATTTCATTACGCCATTCAATTATATTATTTCGTATAAATCTTCAGCAGCTGAAAAATATTTACTGCTGTCAAGGGAATACAACTTTAAGCTATTCCTAATATCAACACCCTCCGTAAAAACTTCGAATTGAGATCAGAAATTTTCAAATTTGCGTTGGCTTTTTACGCACGCCGTTAAATTTCACTTCGTTCCAAATAAGTCGAAATCCATGAGACACGTATTTTTTAATTTTGTTTGATTTTGAGTTCTTTCGTCTTGGGGAATTTCTTTCTTGGCCCTCCATGGAGCAATGTTCCCAAGAAGGATGACCAATAAAACAAAAAAAAAACTAGATGTACTTCGCAAGGACATGCCAGCACGAATGGACTTTAGTGGATCGAATTTGAGCGTATACAAATAATTCTAATACCAAATGTACTTAATAAATGCCATATAAATTGCCATTATTTCACTTTTACTTCAAAAAATCATAATTCCTAAACAACGAATTTAGGCTAGTACAGGCTGCTACATAATGTTGTTTATACATATGTACATATATATGCTTTAACACAGGATTTGGCGTTTATCGCTTGTGACCACAGATACAGCCTTGGCCAAAAGTATTAGGCACCCCACTAATTACTGAATTTTTTGTTTTAACAAGTGAAATAATGAAGTTTTATTAGTAAAACAGTGAAAATACAATGAATTAGTTATAATAACATTAATATTTAGTAGGTCCACCCTTCGATTTAATAACGGCAGCAATTCTCTTAGGCATGCTGCGTACAAGCTTTGCACATTCGTCCGCACTTATGGCGTACCACTCGTAAATTAAGGCATTCTTTAAGGTAGTTTTTGATGTTACACTGTGTTCCTTAATCTTCCGTTTTAAAATAGCCCACATGTGCTCAATGGGATTAAGATCTGGAGACTGTGCAGGCCAATCTAACAAAACAATGTTGTTATCTTCAAACCAACGCATCGTAGTCGCTGATTTGTGACAAGGAGCATTGTCTTGCTGAAATTGAACCCCGTCTAAATTAGTATCGCCGAAAATGCGCGTTAACGAAGGCAGTAAAACAGCTTCTAATACATTTATGTACTTTTGACTGTCCATGCGACCCTCGCAAACGAACATTTTGCCGACACCATCAGCAGCCATGCAGCCCCAGATCATAATACTGCCTCCTCCATGCTTAACAGTGGGTACCACGCAATCTGGATGATATTCTTCCCCAACCCGTCGCCTCACGAACGTCGCACCAGGTGTTCCAAATATCTATAGAAAAGAAAAAATATTGTTTTCATAAGATTTGTATTATGTCTTCAAAATTGCTCTAGGGTAAGAAGCTATGGCTGTTAATTCTTTAAGACGATCTAAACTAAGCTTACCTCGAAGTTTGATTCATCAGACCACAGAACATTCGACCAATCTTCTTCCGTGAAATGTTGGTATCGGCGAGCCCATTCTAAACGATTTTTCCTATTCTTTTCTGAGAGCCACGGCTTCTTTCGGGCTTTACATCCTTTTAAACCTGCTTCCAGAAGTCTTCTTCTAGCTGTTCGAGCACTAACTGGTTTACTAAATTCATCCGAAAGGACAGTTGCAAGGGCAGAAGAAGATTTTTTGCGATCCTTGAGAGACTCGCGTATAAGTATTCGGTCTTCTCGTTTACTGGTTAGACGCTTTCTTCCACTTTTTGATTTATTATTGTGGGATTTCGTCTCCACAAATCGTCTGATAGCACATTGGACCGCGCACCGCGAACATCCCACCAAATTGGCAATCTCAACCTGAGACTTACCTTCTTCACTTAGAACTTGAATTCTAACTCTATTATCGTAACTAATTTCACTTTTTTTAGGCATTTCGGTAAATATGAACTGTTTTTGTAAGATTGGTAACTTTTCACTAAATGTAATTTACACTTTCACTTTCAAATTTTAAATGCGAAAATATTTTATGAATTTCTTAAAAATGACAATTTTTAGTTTTAGCTTACCCAGAGTGCTATGACTTTTAATATTACACAATTTATTCGTTTAATCAACAGTTAAACACCCATGTAAGACATTTACAAAAAGAAGTGGTAACTTCGATAGCCACATTTGAGAATACTTGTATTTTAATGGGGTGCCTAATACTTTTGGCCAAGGCTGTATATGACAAGAAAAAAAATACGAAGAAAAAAATGATGCAATCCGAAATTTTTAAGGTTAAACATTTTGTGATTTTTTTTTAAATACATACATATGTATGTCATGTTTCACACATTGTACTTTTAGAGGAACCCTTTACCTACAAACAAAAAAAAAATTTCGAAGATCGGTAATTTTTTCGCAAAATCGAGTTTTCAGAAAAATTTTCAAAAATTCCCCACTACGAAAGAACTCAAAATCAAGCAAACGGAAAAAATACGTGTCACATGGATTTCGATGTAGACACCATAAAAAAAAATTATTGGCCCTAACTGCCTGGACGATTTGAGATGAAATGACCCTAATATAATATTATAGTCACGCTACAGACTTGGTATGCTTTTATTTTTACATTTCCTTACATCTCTTACATTTTCTATATAGTTTGCTGTTTGATCGCATACGCAGTGAAAGGAGCCAGCCGAGTTCAAGCAGTTCAGACAACCAAGTCCGACCGCCAACTAATTCAGGTGGTGTAATGTCTCCAAACAATGGATTATCTGCTCAAATATCTACCGTAAGTGTTGATCGTGAAGCATTCAGTCGTTGGAGAGATCGGCAATATTATGGACCGCGACGTTGGTTAAGCAAGGAGGATTATGTTTGGGATAATAACGGAGGTTTGTATATCCTCCGTAACAATTTGTTTGTATGCATACATTACTATGTACCAGCATTGGTCAATAAGTTACTGAACATTTTGTATTGAAATGTTTTTTATTCAGACCCATAGCTTAATATAGACAATGAGAAATGCTACCACGGTTTAGTTATAGAAAAAGTTTTTTTTCGTTTTTTTTCTATGAGTCCAATAATTTATAAAATATGTTAGCGAATTTACAGAGTTCACCGCTTAAAAACGCTGGTTTTATTTTATTAAGTTTGTACTGGTTTTATTTTTATACCTTTAGTCTGTAAGGCATTTAACAATTAACATTTACTTTACTCCCTTTATATAAATACACTAAAACTATATAATAACGTTTGGATATCGCGAGATTTCTGTAACGACTGATTCAAAATATGAGGGCGGTTTGATAAGTTCATCAATCCATCAATGCTGCCCATAACAAACTTAGTCATGTAGTTTAATCTTGATAGCCATTTCAAGCAGATAACCTCTGAACTTTTAACAAAAAAGAAAAATAGTAAATTTCGTGTGCTCATTAAGCATTATTTTTTGCGTAAACACTATAACCGAAACCAAGGAAAGGCTTGATTAATACTATGGAATGGAGATAATGTAGATAGATGTTACACTTTCATGAAAAAATTGGGTCATTGTGTGCTTTGCACCATCTTTTTATTACATCGCTCAACCGATCTAGGAACCGTAGGACCACATTTGCAGACAAACACAAGTTGGGCTCGTTTTCCTGATCATTGTCGTCGCCAGAATAAATTTCAAAAGCATAAATCCAGAAACATAAAAACAATTTGTCTCCCCATGAATGGGGTTTATCTGGCCTAGAATTTCGCACAATCTTGCCTGCTTAGCACTTTGTTAAACTTTCTGTTAAGTGCGGAGATGATTGGAAGTATATACATATTTTAAACAGCCGATCATAGCTCGGATCGCTTTGCGGTTTCGGACCATTAGTACTGCTGCTCAATAAAATAGTAAATTATTAACATTTATTACGCCAACAGAAAAATAAACAAACATTTATATGCAAGGATGAGCACGCCTTAAATGCATTCTAATATAAAGTAAATAACTTAAATACAGAATTTGCAAATAAATCACAAACAACAACCACACAAACAAGTTAAAAAGCGGCAGATCAGTTGCTCTTGTTTGTAGTTGGTTTGTTTAAGGAAGACGAAATAAACACAACAGCCAACTCGGCTAGCGTAGCACAATATGTAGCGTATTGGCTCTGCAACTCTGAGCTCCCGGGTTCAAAGCCTGGGAGGAGTGGTTATGAAAAATAAATTTAATTCATTTAATAAAAATAAGTCTGATGAGGAAATGTGGTGATTTCCGAAATAGTACTATAACTTCTACCATTAAAAACGTCGATTTGCGTTTTGTTAGAGATGTGTTTTAATATTTTTATTATCGGAGCCCATGATCTCACGCCCAAATTTGCAAAACACTTACTTACGGTGAAATGTTTGAAATATCTGTTGGTTATAATTCATATAATTAATTACATATGATTTACAAGTTTATAATGGTTCTTACTTTAGTATTTTAAGGGATGGTTCTCGATTTTTAATATAAATGTTGATTTGCACGTTCTTTGTCCGTCGAAGATAAAGAAGAAAAAAAGTAAAGCCATTATGCAAACGTCAAGCAATTCGCTTGTCAGTTGCGTAAACAGGGTGGCGTGTCGCAGTCAGGTGCTGCCGTATCTTTCGTAACAACTTTATTGTTATTAATATACATTTATTATTAATATTTGATTGTCATAAGTATACATTTGTTATTATTATAAATGTATTTTTATTATTTAAGATTTAAAAAAAAGGGACACATCAAGTTCGCCAATTTGGATATCGGAGGAATTGCAACCTTGGCCCGATAAAAATGGCATGGTTAAATTCAAAAAAATAGCAGCGTTATATTCAGAGTTCATCGCTCTCTCAGAAAATGGAGAGATCCACCAGTGGAGGTGGTCGGAGTCGGAACCTTACCAATCAGAGGTAAAATTAAAGTAGAGAACTTATATCATATTTCAAATAGTCGCATACTAAATGCCCCTTTCGCAATGTCAATATAGCTCATATTTTAAATATTAATTATGTGTATCTTCAAACACAATTTTTAGGATCTGTTTAGTAAATTTGATAAATATAAGAGTTTATTATTACGCTTTATACTCTTCTTCAATATTATATGTATTCAGTGTATTATTTTAAGTGCATTTGTAGAACTCATGGAATTTGTTGCCAAGAAAAATACCTCTAACCATGATTAAAAAAAGAGGTACGTAATTTGTGTCAACTGAAATATGAAATTTAATAAAACGGTGAATATGAGGTGCTGGGAGAAAAGGAAATAGCATGATATCTTTTTATGAAAATTGTGTAGCAAATGAATTGGAAAAAATATAATTTTTCAGTAAAATATACGAAAAATAATTGCTTATTTGGTTTTGAATTCTGCAAAAAAAATTGTTTACCAGTGCTGCAATGGTATTTCTCAATATTCCTTTTACTATTGACCAAATTTTCATCTATATAACGTAGTAGCTCTGGGTTGCTAAGCGGATAATTGTGAGGTACAAAATTTATATATTTGCTTAGAGCCATTGTAAAGGGTCTGCTCGGCATAGAGGCGGGTTAACTACTTTCAGTCAGAGTAGTGATTTCCTTTTTGAGGCATTTATCCCGATAAATTTCAATTTTCTTTTCGACCTGAGAATACATACAATTTGGGATTTATACAACTTGCTGCTGCGGGATTTCGCTGTAAGTTTCTGATTTGAGTCTAGATCTGGCGCTGTTTACGATTGAATGTTTGCCGTTTGACTTATTGGTACTATTGTACCATAGTAGTAACTCGTACGCAGTACTTGCGACATACAAAAATTTTAAACTTGATGCTTGCGACATTTTGGCCTTGCTGCTCTGGTAATGTTTTCTGTAATTGGCCCAGAATCAAAATGTGAATATGTCATTACAGTCAAGTGAAAACACAAACGATAATAATTACCATATTTCTTAATTAACTGTTCGATATGAAATTTTTGCTCTTAGATTGAATACAAGCGCGCGATTACTGTGTTAAATACTCTGCACACAGATAAGCAACTCATAGTTGAAAAACCTGAAATCATATGCTGAAGATGTGGTCCCTCTTCATTTTGCTTACTAAAGAAGTTAAAGAACTCGGACGCAATGCGTGCTCTTGTAAGTGTGCTAATAAAAATGAGAAAAGTGCAAAAAAGTATCAAAGCAAGAAACTATCTCCCTTGCGTCTGCTGCTAGTGACTTACCACCTACTGCTGCTGCGTTCTCTTCTCAACCTAAATCCTTTGCTGTTACTGAGAAAAATAACTCTCACGATATGCAATACTGCCGCTCTGTTTTGCACAGCAAAGGTGGTGGATTTGCTGGATAGTGCTTTTGCCGAGCAAAATACTTCTTCCGTCGACAATGCCGCCGCTTCTACTTCTACGGCTTCTGTTTCTGCTATTGAATATCCCTATAAGTCTAATTCGCAAACACATACTTTATTGCCTATGTATCCAAGCACTCATCCATCTTGCTATGCACTTGTACAGAAATGTGTGACTGTTGATTCACTAAAGCGAGTGAATTTCAAATTAGGAGTAGAAACTCCTATCACTTTGACAGCTTATAAAGCTCTGAACTCTGAGCCGTAAAAGTACGTCCCTATAACTGAGACGCGGCTAAATAATAACTTTAACTCAATTGAATATTTCGATAATTTCTACCATGTATGTATACCAGAATGACCGTTGCCCTAATGCTACCGGTCTTCAAAAGGGAGGTGGGGTGCTACCTAGCGATACGAGCGGACTTATGCAGCAAAGTTGTTAAATTGGATTACGCTGACGCACCATAAAGCTTTGGTAATCAACTATCAATTTTACAATTTTGATACTAAACCATGATTATTTAAGAGCTGACATTAACATTATTTTGATGAAACTGATTGGAGCTTTTTGGAGTCGTCACATTATCCTTTTCATTCTTATGAAATGTTAAGTCGTAAACTCAAATTGCAATTACAAAAATTTGTTCGTTTGAGAGATTCAGTAACAAACAATAAACCGCCAAGGTTTAATTCCAGGTTAGCGGGCTTAAGAAATAGAAAGAATAAAGCTTTAAAAAAAATTAAGATACGCAAGTCAGACTAAAGTCCAATCCTTCCAATTTCTGGCAATTTACCAATCCCAAAAGAAAAACTACTGGTTTCCCAGCTAGTTTAGATTATGATGGAAAAGTTTCTGAAAATGTCCAAGGAACATGTGACTTATTTGTTCGTTTTTTTCCGGAAGTATATGAAAGGTATGACACTACATCATTTCCTAGTCTCCCAGTTTCACCCCTGTAAAATATTACCTCGTTTGAGATTTTCTCTGAAGATTTGTTGCTTGCGATTTCTAATTTAAAACCCAGCCCCAAATCCTACAGTGAGGGTTTTTCGCCACTGCTTGCGTTTATCTGTTTTTTGTAAAATGTTCAAATATTGGGACTCATTAATTCAGGAAAACTCTGCTCGATTGAACCAGTCTATAAGTCAGGTGATCCGAATGACGTCTGAAACTATAGGCCAATTATCAAGCAAGTTGATTGATTTTATAATTCAAAAGAAATTATTTAATCACATAAATTATGTTACATCTAATTGTCAGCATGCATTTATGACTTGGAGGTTGACCTGCTCCTATCTTCTTTTAGGTACAAATCTTTTAGTAAATTCGTTTAAAAAGCATTCTCAATTGAATGTAGTATATACAGACTTTTCGAAGGCCTTTGATAAGGTGGACCACCGAATACTTTTGTATAAATTAGAACACTTTGGAATTGGTGGAAAACTCCAGGAATTGTTGTTAGGCTCATTGTGGTACCACGCGGATTAAAAACCCTCTACTCGAACCAGCGAGTGGAGTTGGCAAATTTTAATAGCATGCGTACCTCTATCCTGGCCAGTTCGCCTAAGAACTCTGATCCTAAGAATTTCCTCCTCATCGCCCATAGTGCGGGACATTCACATAGGATGTGCCTTACCGTTTCAGGCTCCTCTTAATTTCTGCAGAAGTCATTGTAGAGGACCCAGTCTCTGTGCATGTCTACCTATCAGTAGATGACCAGTTATTATGCCTAAAACTAAGGACATTTCTCCTCTGCTCAGAAGACCTTGTGCTTTTTTGAGGTCCCACTCAGGCCACAAGAGATTAGAATTGATGCAGGTATTACCGTAATTCCAGCGGCTCCCTGCTTCCTTAGAATGAGCTTACAGGTAGCGAGCGGCATACCTAAACCCTTCCAGCGTGGTGAAAGCAGAATTGATGTTCCCCCTCTTACAAGCTAGTCCGCTGTTTCATTTCCCGGTATGTTGCTGTGCCCTCGCACCCATACCAGATAAAAGGCAAACTGCTCCGGAAAGACATTTTTAAACCTAGTTGGGCTGAGAAAACACCCCCTCCCACCCTGTTCTCAAGCTTTGAAACATCGGTCTAGAAGTGAAGAAATTAGCCCCTATTGGGCACCCAGCGAATTGTTGTCCAGCAATATCAATCGGGAGTATATTTAATATGGTGTCTAAAGCTTCAGAAGGGGTTGTGCGTAGAGCCCCTCCTGTGCATATTAGCGCCGATCTTTGCACCATTTGAAGCGCTTGTTGTGTTGTATTCTTGTCGAGTTTCGGCCACCACACCAGCGCCCCGTATATACAGCAAGATTGGTTTTACCGCAGCCGCGTATATCCAGTACAGGATTTTAGGAGATATGCTCCATTTTCTTCCGATAGCTCCCTTACAACAGTACAGGGCACCCGTTGCCTTCTTTACGCGCTCCTGAACATTCAGTGCCAAATATAGCTTTTTGTCAAGTATCACGCCTAGGTATTTGGCGAAGTCCCCTACCCTCAGCATTCTATTAATCGCTTCAGAAAACCTAAGTGGAGGGATCTTGAACTTCCTTGTGAAGAGGGGTTCTCACCCATACCATTTCCTCTGGTCCAGCTTTCTACCTTTTTAAGTTTATGCTGCATGAAATCGCATAGTGTCTGAGGAAACTTTCCCCTTACTGCCACTGCAAGGTCGTCGGCATAAGCTATTACCTTCGCTCCCCCCTCCTCCTCCAGGGTCTTCAGTAGGTCGTTAAGTGCCACCTCCCATAGGAGAGGAGAAAGAATCCCACCTTGCGGTGTTTCTCTGCTTGTACAGCATTTACCTGCATTTAACGCCCAGCTTCGCCAGAGCGCTAGTATATGACACAACTTGACATGTTGCGAAGTCATGAGTTTATGCGCAATGAATTCCCTAATGTGGCAATCAATCACTCGCTCTAATACCTTCAGCGGAAGGGAACAGAGGCTGATAGGTCTAAAGTCCTTAGAGTTGACTTGCGATATTCTTCCTGCCTTAGGAATAAACACTACTCTTGATTTCTTCCACATTTCCGGAATGTGGTTGAGGTTTAACACCCCTACGTACAAACAGCCAGTTAGCACTTAGCTGCAATGATTGTTGCAGTTGCACTGGCGAGACTTCATCTAGACACGGAGCTTCGTAAGGTTTAAAGGACTCAATTGCCCAGGTTACCTTCTCTATTGTCAGGAACGCAGCATGCGCTGATTGTTCTCTCTCTGCGGCCGATTTATTTGCGACCACGTCTGAGGCATGTGGAAAGTGTTTCTCCAGTGGAAGTTTCAGAGTGTGCTCTCTAGTCCGCGTCCACGTCCCATCAGACCTCAGTAAGCTTCTCGGGGCTATAGTGGGTGAGTTAGAGAGGACCCTCCTCAGCCTTGATCCATCAGACACAGATTCTAGAGAGCAGCAGAAGTCTCTCCATGAAGACCTCTTCGAGTGTATTAAGAGCCTTTTATAACTTTTTAAATGCGACTTGTAAATTTCGCATTGTGCGTCACAAGGTTTATTTTTACCTCGTGGCTTTTTTATAAGGCCTGATCCAGAGCCTTCCCACATGCATCGGTAAACTGGTTTACCAGGTATTCTAGCTCCTCTGAGTTAGGTACCTTGACTCGTCTGCCAGAGAGATGCCTTTCTAGTTCAATCGTATGTATATCTAGGCCAGTCGGCATTTTTAAGGTTTCTCATGGGTTCAGTCCTAGGCGAGACCCACTCTAAGTAGAAAGAGATATATCGATGGTCAGAAACTGGAAAGTGCTTGAAGAGCCTCTGCTTCCTCCGACACGAGAGTCACGTCCAGGACTTCCCTTCTACTACTAGTTACAAAGGTGGGTTCACTACCTCTGTTACTTACAGCTAGGTTGGCCTTTAATATGAAATCGAAGAGTGACTCACCTCTTTCGTTGGTATCGCTGCTGCTCCATGTGAAGCGGCAAGAATCAGCACTCCCGCTATATGCCGAGCGACCTTTTCCACCATCGGCGTCGGAATTGGTCTATCGTGGGCCAGGTACATAGAGGTCAGCGGGATCACCTGTCTATTGACGTCTAGGCTCATGGTCGTCGTGTTCTCGTCACTAAATTGAGGAAGAAACAGAAATTTTAGTTTTGAGTTTACAAGAATGCAAGCACTGGGTTTTTCCGTAGTTGCCCCACTTACCAGTGTAAACCCAGTTGACTTGAGTCCATAGATTCTGTGCCCTACAATCCCAGGCTCTTGGATTAGGGCGATGTTTGCCGCTCCCTTTTTTGCTAACTAGAGCAGCAGTGCAGCGGATGCTGCTTTACTGTGGTGGAGGTTTATTTGGATGAAACGCACCATTTTGGTCGCATCTTACATCCCCCTCGAACGCTGTCCGGTTAGCCTAGCCGTCATCGTCCGATATGAGTTCCTCCTCTGTGTATTTGCGGAAGGTAAACCCGACGCCCAGCGATGATGTTGAGGACGCATAGCCTCCGGAAAGATCATTCATCGGATTGATCTTCCTGGCTCTTCGCGCCCTTCATCACCGCTGCTTTGGTCTAATTCCACTTCTACGCTGCCTGCCGCATTCACGTCATTGGAGTACACCCTAACTCGAGCGGTACCAAAGCCATACCTGATAGTACCTTCCGTTCCTTCTAGTAGAGGCAAGGACTCTATTTAGCATCAGGACCATTTGAGGCGTCGCTTTTGTGCTACTCTCTATCTTTATCACCTTCCAGTTACCTGCGGGGAGCGCAGGATCCAAATGCCGGATATTATCCAGGAATTTTGCACCACCCACCCATTGCTATTCACACCGTTCATAAACGACTTACCGAGTCATTTTAAGTCTAGAAACTGCTTAATATTTGCGGATGACGTAAAACTCCGCAAAGAGCTTCATGATTACTCAGCCAGATTACGATCCTTCCAAAATTGGTGCTTAGCAAACCATTTATTTTTAAATGTAAATAGGTGTTATTCTGATATTTTGTTGTTGTCGCTTCCTACAGGGTGTAGGTTTTAAGACAAACAGGTTTCGCCGTTGTGCCATCTTCAGTGTCATTTTTCGTTCTGGTTAAATTCATTTTTTCGTCCGTATTTATAGTTACGTTCCGGTGGAATTCATTGTCTATGATCGTGTAGGTCAGGTCAGTTGTGGGTCGGTGTGTTACTTTGTTTATTTCAGCTACATTTCAGGTACTTGAATTGTGCTTATTTATTCATGTTATGTTGTCTTAAGGTTCCCATTTGTAAAGCCATTATGTTGTGGTTTGTACCTCCAGGTAGATAAAAATCGGTAATTTTTCCTTTTTTGGATTTTGTGTCTTCGATATTTGTTGTGTATTGTTTGTTTGTTGTTTCGACGGTTATTTCCTGGCATTTGTTTTTTTCGTCCGTATAGTAATTTCAACGGTTCGAATATTACGTCCGATCCGGTGTTTATTTGCTCGTTTATTATTTTGCCATTGAAGTTTTTTTGTTTTTATATTTCCATGTTTTCCAGTATATTGAGACGACGTCCTTTATGTTGTACGTGTAATACCTTAGCCGTTTGGTCAATTTGTGTAGGTGTACATTTTGGTTAAACACGTGGCTTGCGAAGTTTGACTATGTTGTTGTTTTTGTATTCAGAGTCTTTTTATTGTAGTCCCTTATGTGTTCCCGGAACCTTGTTCGTATTTCCCGTTCAGTTTGTCCGATGTAGCTATATTGACGTGCACATGTTAGTTTGTACACACCTTGTTTTTTTAGTGGGTCAACGCTGTTTGTGTTCGTCTGTAATATCTGTTCTATATTGTTGGAAGTTTTAAATGCTGTGCTGATATTATATTTGTTAACGAATTTGGCCATTTTGTAGGTCGATCTCCCAGTATAGGTTAGTGTCGTCGACGTTTTTTTTTATCGTTATCTTCTTTGTATGTTATGGTTTTTTTTGAACTCTCTTCTTATTCTGTCTACTAGGTCTCGTCCATATACATACGTTATTTGATGTTGTATATCGGCTTGAGATCTTTCTTGTACGCCTCTTTTGTTAATGGGGTTCGTTCTAGTCTGGTTACAAGCTGTCTAAACGCTGCGTTCTTGTGTTGTTGCGGATGAATCGATGTGCTGTGTATTATGGCGTCCGTGGCTGTAGGTTTTCTGTAAATTTCGTATTCCATTGTTTCTGTATAGTCATTTATCTTAATTGTCATGTCGAGGTGAATTGTGAACTTTATGTTTTTGTGTTGTCGATTGAGATATTCTAATATCTCATCCTCGTTGTTTTTAGTGAGTACGCATATAATGTCGTCCACATATCTCGCATAAATCGTTACTCCTAGGCTGTCTTTAAGGTGTTCCATGTATTGCTCCTCCAGATCTTGCATACATATTTCCATAAGTATTGCTGCCTAGGAATGGAAAGTATTGTTGGCGTTCATTCGAAGAAAATTGAAAAGGTATAACAAATTTTCTCGTAAATAACTTGGTTTACAATCCTTGTATGACAGGTGAATATATATCTCAATAATCTTTGTATATAACATTATTAATGATAATATCGATTGTAACGTGTTATCTAATCAATTTTAAATCCATCCTTCTCTTAATAATCTAAAGCACAGTCGTGTATTTTGTCTTGCAAATAATGCTACTAACTATGTGTAACAATTATTTTAACGCCCTTAATTTTAATGTAAGTATCGTATCACAGATTTCTCTAGTTTGACATCTCGTTCGCCAGCAACTTTATTGCAATTATGTGTCGCGCGCTCCCGACTATTTATACAAACACTTGTCCCGAAATTGGCAACGTTTCGTTATGAAAGTTATAAAAAAATGAACATGTTGGAAAAAATATGTTTGTAACAAAGTACATCAATCAATTTCACTTTATATATGGACATATTTTAAATTAACTTCAAACTTTTTATTTATTTTGTATGCATTTAAAAATTCTAAAATGAAGTCGGTGTTCAATTTTTTTAGATGGATAACGTCTATCATTCAAAAACTTTAAGTCTCAACATAACGGAGAAAATAGAACAAATTTCTGCCAACTTTATTCGGTGTTCAGTAGTCACGGAAACTGGCCGAGTAGCAACGTGGATGGACGACCAATTGGGATATCTTGGAGCTAAGCTTGAGCACACCGCATTAATGTTTAATGAATTCATTTTGGATCCTATTGCATCAATTCATGTCTGTTCCTTATATACTGCAGTAAAGACTGAAAGTAACCATGTGTATTGGTGGGGTGTTTTACCGTTTGATCAGCGCCGTTATCTTTGGGATAAATTTCGGACAAAGACAAAAAAGTCTTTTAAGTCTTCAATTCCAGATATCAGTGCCGGAATGCACGTGATAATGAAAAAGTGCCCTATATATCAGGCAGGCTCTATTGCTTTTACATTTTCTAATGGCATACCAAAAATTGGCCAGTTGCAGAACTCTGTTTGGGATCTCAGTGATGTTTGCCGATTCAAAATAATTACCACATTAACACCACCGTGTACAGAGAAACAACAATTTGTCAACTGCGGTTCTGCTAGTACAGAGAAAGACTGTATAAAAATTCCTTTGTCATCTGCTACTAATACGCAACCTGTTAGTAGTAAAACAATAAGTTATACAAAAGAAACAACGGATCGCATTGATATGCCACCACCTCCGTCACCAGCATCAAGTACATGTAGTGATAGTGGCAGTGTGACTTCACATAAACGAGCAAAGAGAATGGCGGCTAAAGATGAAATCGAAAGTAAAAAAGATGAAGAACTTTGGCAACTAAAGGATGTTGTTTTCGTGGAGGACAAGGTGGGACCGGTTGGAAAAGTTTTAAAAGTCGATGGGGATTTTGTAGCAGTTCGTTTTCCAGCTTTTACGAATACTACAGCCGTTGCTGTTTCCGGCAACGGTGGTGAAGTCAAAGATGATGACTGGCAACAGTGCCGACTTTTGCGACGTGAAGATATTCAAGTATACAAAGCGACCATGACATCACGCGGTCCCGACTGGTTGCAAAAGCTTCCCAGAAAAGTCAATATTTCTAACTGTAATGAATCAACTGGATTTCAATTGTTAGCAATGTCCGTTGATGTTCGTGGTATTCATGTTATTAAAAAAAATGGAAGTAAACTTTTCTACGGTTTGTTTAACCTATATAATAGCAAACAAGAACAAAGTTGCCAATTCCCTACAGATAACGTTTCATTTTTAGGAGCCAACCCTAATAACATAAGCATTATATGCAATAATGATAGCAGCGAAAGCAATAGCAATATTATTGTGTGTGATGGGAATCGTACTCTTTACCCTCTTGTTAAAGACTGTTTGGGGTCAATAAAAGATCCCCAATGGCTTGATTTACCACCGGTAAAAAATGTGTCGATGGGCATGATGCCTTTACCAGTGATAGGAAATACTAGGTCTAAGTTTTGTTTAATTGCATTACTTTTCGAATCACAGAGGCTAATGCCTCATATTTTGAGGTGTGACGTTAAAAATGCCTTTGCACTTATTAACCATTTGGAAAAAGAAGAACAAAATAAAATGTTTACAGTCGTTGAAGAGCGTTGTGATGGTGGACGTAATGTTTTTCATGCATGCGTTGTCATGTGTGCACCCACTTCAAACAAGGAAAATGATGAAAAAAAAAATTTGTCTGGGCTTAGTAGATCGACATCTTTAACTAATACAGTATTTTCCAATTCTCAGAACCTTTCAACACATTTGGATATAAACAGCAGTGCTGCTGTGACGAGTACTGCTTCATCGTCTAGTGCAAATAATACGCGAGAAGGTCGTTCTGTTAGCTTGAGAGAAATGATGAATCGTCTGATTAATACAGATTCAGAGCAAATAAGTGCAGGGAATGTTATTGGATCTGTTGAGGATCAAATGTATATACCGCAGTGGTCGGTAGAGGGCAATAGTACGAATTCAGTTATAAATGATATTAGCGGAGACACTGAAGATGAAATTTCAAAAAATGTTAAAGCTTCTATTCCATCCACAAGTGCATCATCTCCAAATTATGTTTCTGAACCAATGCAACGTCGAGAACATGCGCTTATAATTTTACAACAAATGTGCTCATCTGCAACTTTCCGTCCCTATTTATATCAAATGTTAAGCTCCAAGGATTCCCAAGGTCGAACACCATTTATGATATCAGTATATACACGCGCATATGAAGCAGGTATGACACTCCTCAATACAATTTTAAACTTATCCGAGAAAGATTCATCGCTCACGAGTTCAATGATATTTCCATCCGGATTACCACCGGATCAGTCTCCTTTATATGTAATATGTTACAATGATACATGTTCTTTTACATGGACCGGTGCCGACCATATTAATCAGAACATTTATGAGTGCAAAACTTGTGGCTTAACAGGGTCATTATGTTGTTGCACAGAATGTGCACGTATTTGTCACAAGGGTCATGATTGCAAATTAAAACGGACCTCACCCACAGCATATTGTGACTGTTGGGAGAAGTGTAAATGTAAAGCTCTTATTGCTGGAAACCAAAATAAACGATTTTCTCTTTTATGCAAATTGGCATCTTGCACGGATCTCGTAACAAAATTTAATTCAAGAGGAGAGTCAATTTTACTCTTTCTAATACAAACAGTTGGTCGCCAGACAGTAGAACAGAGACAATATCGGTCGAATACACGATTAAGAAACGTTGGAGGCAGTGGATCTAATACTTCCTCACGAAAATCTTCCTCCATTGACCTAGAAGCCGATATGCCTGAACATGATCTTGAACCGCCAAAGTTTGCGCGAAAAGCCCTTGAACGATTACTGATTGACTGGCATGCGGTTCGAGCTATGATAATGACTGGAACTGAAAAAAGTGAAAGCACATATCAACCGCAACTAAACTCAATGGATGCTTCAAATAATGAGAATTATAATACGTATCTACAGACCCAACAAGGATCTACACTTTTAGATAAATTCACACATAATTTATTTGTAAAATGCGGTGGTGATCATCTGGACACGCTATTAATTACATTAGTGCGAGAAATGCAAGATGAAACTACTCCAGGTCGCAGGGAAGATGCTGAAATAGTAGCTCGACGGTTTGTACGATCTGTTGTACGTGTTTTTGTAATTTTTACATTAGAGAAAATGCCGAATCCTGAGCGAAGGAAATCGAACTTGTCGTCATATAAACACATTCAAAGCTGTATTAAAGTTTTCCAGTCACTGTACAAAATCTCAATTGAAGAACTTTGCGAGGTGTCCGAGTCTCTAATTGCACCTGTACGACTTGGTGCCGTTCGTCCAACGGCGCCTTTTACGATGTCATCTACAAGTATTGACGTAAGCTTATATATTTTACATTATGTCTACTGTGTATAAAAATCTAAATTATTTTATTTACATAGAATTCGGATGATTTATTTAGTGTAGATCCACTAGCTCCATCGTCCACTTTGGAAACGGTATCTGCACTACCATCAAATCAAGATAGGAACCAAAGTACCTCTACTGGATATAACATACAATCGAATTTTTCAATTGAAAACATGGAGGGTAAGTTGCAAACCATTCCAAAAGTTTTAAAGTTTATGATTCATTAAATTGGTATTTATTGCTTTAGCGTGGTTCGTCAGTTTCAATTATAGATCTATTAAATTTGTGTCAATCGTAACCATACGTGGGGGTAGTGCGCATTAGTTTAAGTTTCATTAAATATTGTTTAAATAATGCACTCATTAGTATTATTAATTATTTTCCTCTTTGAAAAAATTATAATGAAATTTGTTTTCACTATATTCGATTGCTTGTTAATACATAAATATAGAAAATATTTAAATGCAAAGACAAAAGTGGGAGTGGAAAAATTAATGTTCAACTTTTTTGTTTTGTCATAGCGGAATCGTTTTCGATCAGAATCTTTTTTTGTATGAAAATAAGAATGAAAAACTTAAAAGAAACTTATGAAAGATCTAAAAATTTTCGCAAATTATTGAAGCTTTATATTATTGTTGTTATTTCAAAAAGAAATCGAAGTGTGACGTGATATATGTATGCATGTATTAAAGGGCTGCGCAAAACATCCACAAGCATCGTCTCACTACTGTATTCCAGTGCAGCGCTGCTGCTAAAAACAAAAATGTTTGGCATGATCTTAGCAACAAAGCAAACACTGGATCATACGAAACAGCTTCGGCTATAGCTACGGTGACCATATTTCTAAAACAAAAATAAAGGAAAACTTTTTTTATTATATAAGTATATGCATGTATTTAACTTTGTTTTTGAAACATAAAACATAACAACTTATGTTAAATATACTGTATATGTATATTATATACATACATATGTTACTTAAACTTAATTACATAAAAAAGATATTATTGAAATTTTTTCTTCAAAAAGTCGTGAAATTCTATACAAGTAAATCTTAAATTACATTTGGTCAAAAGGCACGCTTCTACTGTCTGAACATTCATCTGAGTGTTTTCGCTTGTCCACATATTGTTGATTAGCGAAAAAACGCGTTCGGTGGGGGCGTTTGAGCCAGGTAAACAAAAGAGTTAATATTGTTTCAAAAGCAATATCATTATTTCAAAAATGTTTAAAAATTTCTACCCACTTTTTATCATCTGAAATTTTGTTTTCACGCCATAAAGCCACTTTTTCGCAAGTTGCATAATTTTTAACACAAATAAATTGATTGAATAAGGAAGAATCGTCAGAATCATATTTTCCTTTGCTTTGCAGAAACACGGCACATTTTTCTACATCTTCCCATTGAGGAGATTTTTTCAAAGGAACCTAGTCAAATAATCGTATATCTTCAAAAGAAGAAATCCAAAGATTTATATAATTAATACAAGTTTCATAAAAATTCTCAAATGCGTTTGTAAACATAATATTTTGATCTTGAGTGGCTTTTAAATCAATCAGTAGTTCTGATACACTTATTGGTACAAATCGTTGTTGTTTTCGTTCAATTAAATTTGTTTTTAAATCATTTAAAATTATTGAAACTTCAATCATTGATATATTTTGAGATTCCATTTTAAAAAAATGTTTTTGAAAGTTAGTTGCTTGCGAATGTACAAAGTGCAACCATATTTCGTAATTGGACACTTTTCTTCATTTAGGAAATATTCTTTTAGAGGTTTAAATACATTAATAATTCTATCCAGAGCGGGTAAGAGTGTTAACCAACGAGTTTTGCTGTAACCGAGTAAATTTTTATACTCAACATCTAAATCATTACAAATTTCCTCGAACTGTATACAAATAAAAAAATGAGTATATTTTTACAATGATTATTTCTAAATCAATGGGTAAGCATTCAACTGCTATATTTATACAGTTATTGGAAACATGACAAGGGCAATTAACTGCGATTAAATCGCATTTAACTGCTTTTGCATTTTATTGAAAACGTTTCTTTCGCCTTTTTTTTTGTTTGCACCTCCAAAGTTCGTGTTGGTATTATCAGCACAAAATCCAATGAGTTTGTCCTTCGATTGAAATTGTTCGATAATTTTTAGCAAACAATTGAATTAGGTGAAATAGACCCAAGATGCTTGACGAGCTTCGTCAAGAATTCTAAATGGTTCAGCAAGAGGGAGTGAGCGTTAAGCTTGTGGTATCACAACGGGCCTCTACTAATGGCCTAAGTGAGTCGCTGGATTAGCCACTCATACCTACCTACCTAACAAACAATTTGTTAATGTGTCGGAATCTATTGCCACAATATTTTGCACGCTTAAAAGTTTTAAAAGTCTGCTGTAATATATTCTATAATGAACGGTGAAAACACATTTTGAACAATTGCTTCAGATTTTGTTCTTGGAGTACTGCTCATCGAAGATTTTTTTTATTAATTTAGATGTGCAATCCGAAGAGCGAAAGGAATGGTTATGTTCAACACAATGATATGTCCAACATCCTTCTTTAATAGCCAAATTCTTACTTTCGTTATTAAAAATTGGTCTCAACATCGATGTTATAACTTTTGATTGAGCTGCAGCCTCGTCATCTTTCCTGTGTTTAGCAGTTTGCAAATGTTGTTTTATTGCGGCTTTTCCGCTGTTTGCAATGGAAAACTCTCCATTGCATTTTAAGCACCTAACATCGCTATCAGTTATAGTTTTTTTTGATGAAGGAATATTCTTTTTCGAGTGCAGAATTGAAGACACATTTTCTTTTAGACATTTGATCTGCTAAGATAAGATATTTATTTACTATTTAATCTACAAATCAATTGAATCTACTTACACAAAATAAATGATAACTGTACATGAGGCAGCAAAATTAACAACTGACATAAGGTCATTAGAGGTGGAAAACAATCGACAGTCGGTACCCTCGATTGTGTGCGATAGATAAATAGTAGATAGATAGATTAATATAGATTGTAAATATATGATTAAAGCAAAACAATTTTTTTTCTATTTTTTTTTTAAAGGACAAATGACAAAAAACATAGGACAAATGTTAAAATAAATGACAAGTCAGTTTTAAAAAAATAAATAAATGTAAAGGACAGACCATTGAAATTAAGGACTGTCCTCTGCAATAAAGGACGGATGGTCACCGTAGTTATACCTGAAGAAGAATTGTAGAATCAGTATGGCTCTGGAACTCATCAATTTAACTCAGACCTCCTGTCGCCGCCATGGGGCAAATACGATGATGCTCGGAATCGTCAATAATAAAATACGCATCGACAGAAATTACAAATTATATTGCTATAGAATAAAAATGTGTATAAATGTGTACTATCTGAATGAATATGCGATTGTAAAAATACGCTTCTTACTTAAAATACGGTTTAGTTTTTACAGTAAATATTGTACCTAATAAGTTAATTTTTAAATACATACGTATGTATCAAGGATGCATTTTAACGTTAAATTTAACCGTTCCGAAATGTTTTCTCTTGGTTCAGTTGAAACATTTCAAAATTATCATAATAAATTTCATTACGTTTTTAACGGAAACGAAATGCTGGCGTTAACGTTAAAACGTTAAGAAAAACGCTGGAGATTCACTCGTCGCAAACAGAAGCGCTGCATACTTTTAGGCACATTAAAATTAACGAAAACGGAAGTTTTATATCGTTGCAGCATTAACGATTTGATTTCGTTTTGATAACATGGCGCCGAAACGCAACAAACTCATTTCGTTAAGTTAATTTTGCTCGTTAACAACACAAAATGGTATCGTTTCGTTTGTTGAGCAGCCCTGGTATGTATGTATCTGTATGTTATGCATGTATATTGTGTAACTTTAGGTCAGCAGACCGTAATAAAGAATTAAATAAAAAATAAATAAAATAAAGGCTTCTTCAACTTATCAAAATTTTGAGTAACTTTTCGTGTGAAGGAATTTAGCAGATAACTGAATAACATTTATTTATACAGTTAAGCCATTTGATTAATTCTACGAGTCAAATGAACAGTTTCCTAGTTAAAGCACGGACAGGGGATTCTAAAATAAATATTGTATAAATGCTTTGCACACGCATTTTCAAATCAGACAGAATGCATTATGCAATATTCAAACTTAGCAAAAAAGTATGAAACTACCCTGCAAAAAAAGGTATTGATCCAGGATGAGTCCGGGCATAGTCGCAAGGGAATATGCGACTAAGGGCCAGTTTTTCAGTGCAAGTTGAACTCTGTTTGTCGTTTAAACTCAGTACGCAGTTTTTCAGTCAACTTTAAACGGAGTTTAAATTAAGTTTAAACGGCCGATTGTGCTCGGTTAAACTTAGTTTAACTTATCCGCTGTGTGCTGACTACTTCGTTTCGGTTGCAAGAAATTTTAATGAGCGCAAGGAAACTAAGTTAAAGTTAAAAACTGGCCCTAATACAACTTCTGACCTCTTTATATGGAATGAACTGTTCCCTTTTGTTCGAGCATGTCCTATGAAGAGACTAATTTGGCTGAAACACAATGACGACGTACGACGAACTTTTCGTCGCGAATGTTCGTCGTGAAAAATAGAACACACCACCGTATATGAGAATGCGCACGACGAAATTCGTCCGACGTCTATTCGCGGCAATATTTTTATTTCTATTGTCGTCGCTGGCACTCTATTAGCTGACATACAACTTGGCATAATCAGCTGATTTCGTTCTAGCCGTAATTATGTTTTAGTAAGCGAAATTTCCGGGCGAACGTTGCTGAGGATGTCGCTTTGCTGGGCGAAATTTCGGCCGTACGTCGGAATTGTGTTTTAGCCAATTGTCTCCTTTTATACCCGAATGGGTATAAATGAGGACCAGTCTATTTATAAAAAGAAAAATAAAAATCATAGCTTCGAGTGAGTATTGAACCGGCCACTCGAGAGTAGCTAAGTGAACGCTCTGCTTACATGCCAACGACGCGCCAAAGTGCCAATGCATCGTTTATTATATCCGAAATAGACGAATACAGGACTAATCTACAATTATACCCGCTTGAGACTTGTTGCGACTAATTAATGCCCAGTTGGACCGGATAGGGACTAATCCTGGAATACTCTCTTAAGAGATTAGTCGCACATTTTTTGCAGGTTTTAACCCCCCATAATGTGAATATGCTTGTGCCTTTAGTTAGGTACACAGCTGCAATAACTAAGCTAGCGGCTAGTTTATATGAATGTACTTATACTATTACATATGTACATATATGTAAACATATTAGCTACGTATGTACTTACTCGTTCAACTTGTTTTTTACAGAGTAACTAGCGCTGCCGGCCGCTGCTGTATGTGGCAATAATTGGCTGAAACACAATGCCGACGTACTACGACGAACTTTTCGTCGCGAATGTTCGTCGTGAAAAATAGAACACTCCACCATATATGAGAATGCGCACAACCAAAGCGCACGACGAAGTTCGTCCGACGTCTATTCGCGGCAATAGATTTATTTTTATTGTCGCTGGCAGCAGCGACAAAATGTGAACCATTGTGACCATATATTAAATATTCTAAGGTCTTAAAATCGAAATAAAACAAAAAATGGTTTAGTTTTTTGTTAAAAAGTATTAATTCTGTTACTTGTAAAAATTTAACTTAAGTAAATGCTATTTTCAACATTTTCTGGTTTTGTGAAATAGCTTTTTCTCGCTGTATTCATTCTACGTTCTAAAAGTTTTATCTGCTCAATATGGTCACATATCTTCATATATCCGTGCATTTAATTACTTTTATTTACGAACGTTTGTTCACTTCTATGGAAAGTGTGAATGCAACTCATAATACATCAACTATTTTTTCTATATTGCTTGAGTATAATGTAAAAATTGCTGATGTGCTCGAATATTTCAATCAGGCTTAAAAGCTGAGGGATTTTTTTTGTTTTTTACTAGACGTACACTCTCTGTTCAAAAATTATACCACAAACACATATTGATAAATTTGGAGAATTTATTTATCCTCTAATTATTTAATATTATTTTTCAATTAAAATAGCTAACACAATTAATCATAATATTTTTTTAAATTTTATAAAAAATGTAGACAATGTTTATCAAAATTTTAACAAAATTTTGAGCCTTAAATAATAAAATATTTTGTATTTTTTTGGGTACTGAGATATAAACTTATTCAATTTTAGATTTTTGATAATTTTTATATTGACTCTCTTACGCAATTTCTTCCATAAAAAAAGTAATCGCGGCTTTCCGTTGCATGGAAGAAACTTTAAGTAAATTTATTTTCAAAAATCAGTGATAACTTGTACACACTTGAAACAGTTTATTAAACTAAAATTGAACGAGCAAAAAAACTGCCTACCCAAAAAAATTTAACAATTTTCTTAAGTTCAAAATTTACATGAAATTTTGTTAAATTATAGCGTATTTTATTAATAGTTTAAAATATGGATGTTTATGGTTTTCCTTTGGGAATGAGCAAAATTTTACTTGAAAATAATTTTAATTAATCAGTAGAAAAATTAATTGCCAAAATTTTGACATTGCATTTAAAATTTGTTTATGTATTTAAAATACTATAGCCATTTTGGTAACAGTGGCCGCTGTGGTCAAGTTGGTTGCGGTGCGTGCTATAACTCGATATGCCGGTGAGTTCGAGGCTCGAATCTCAGTCAGGGCAAGCAAGTTCCGACAGGAATGGAAGTATAGAAACCGCCGTTGTGAAGCAGAACTGCTTTAAGGCTTCTTGAAGAATCTATGAAAATACGCCACTATGCTGGACTTTATGAGGTGCCCAAACTTTATCCTGATCTCCAAGCTCTAAGCCAAAATACGCGAAGTATACTTTTTTTTTACAAAGTCCGTAATATTAACTTGCTGCTTTAATATCATACATATATTCGCCACAAATATAACCGAAACTTTCAGACGAGTTCACACACTTCCGCAAAGGCGACATTGCACTATACTAAACCAAGATCTACAAAACAATTACGAGTTAACACGTAGTTGTACCGCGCCACTTTCTACACTATCGGAGCGCGCACGTTCAGGTTACAACATGTTTATGTTTGTTAATGCAGCTCACACAGGGTGTTCCTTATTAAGAAATTAATGATAGTTAGGGTAAACATTTAAAAACAGTAATCAAAATAAAATTATACCTTTTTTTAAATGCCTACAAGTTAGCCCAAAAAAACCCTTTTTTATAATAAAATTTTGCGTTTTGTAAAATAACCTTACGTTCTGAAATTTTTGAGTATTTTTTAGTTTTCAGAACACCTAAATACATAGAAATCAGTTGGAAATATCCAGACATCATTTTTGTTGCAGACCTGTTTTATTCTCGATTAAGTCGTGACTGTTGCTGCTGCTTTGTTCTTTGCATATTCCAAATGAGCTTTGAAGGTTAACTTTTTATCAAGAATCACAAGGACTTGGTTTTCACTATATGGGCACCAACATTTACAACCACTTCTTCCGGCTTTATTCTGCTCGAAGTAAGCACTTCTTCTGTTTTATTATGCTGATTGATATGTCCATATTAATTTTTATATCACCGAGGTGCTTTGCGGTGACTTCTATCGTGATATCATCCGCGAAACCAGTTATGCTTGAACCTTCGGGCAATTCTATTCCCAGAACTCCATCAAACATGATATTTCATAGCAGTGGGCCTAGAACGGATCCCTGGGGGACGCCAACATTGACCTTCGTGTTTTTTCTGCCCTCTTCCGTTTCGTACAGTGGCATGCGATTATTAAAGTAACTGCTAACTAATCTTCGAAGATTGTAAGGAACACCTATCTGTTCTAGTCTGTCGAGAATTTTCGCCCAGCTAGCGGTGTTAAGGACGTTTTTGACGTCAAGCGTCACGACAAGGCTATACTCCTTCTCTCCTCCCAGCCATGGCGTGCTGTTAATCGCCTCTCTTGCTATTTCAACCACTGTTGATACGGCATCAATTGTAGATTCTCCTTTCTGAAGCCAAACTGTTTAGCCGAGATGCCTTCCTTTTCTTGAACCTCAAGATCTGATCGTTTTGTGACCAAATGATCCAGGATTTTGCCTGCTGAGTCTAGCAAGCATATAGGCATACGACTAGAATAATCATATAGTGGTTTACTCGGCTTAGGGATTAAGATCAATTTCTGTATTTTCCAGATTTGTGGGAAAGCACCTTCGTTAAAACATAGGTTGAACAGTTTTACAAACTCTAGCATCAGATAACGCATCCCGAGTTTTAGAGCCTTGCTTGGCACCTCATTTTTTATCTTCTAGTTTATTAACGACCCGGAAAACCTCATCCGACTGGATGGGCTCGAAAGAGCACTGTACCTCCCCATTCATATTCGAAACTAAGGGCCGTTGGGGAGGAAACAAGGTATCAACAACTACTTCCAAATATCTTGCGCTTTTCGGCGACATATCATTGCCTTTTAGGATTTTTGGGGTTTTGATCTGCGTCGTCTCATAGTTTCAGAAATCATCTTCGCTTGCTGCGTTTGATACCTTTTTTTAAATCGCCGCGTGCACTTTTATAGGCTTCCCTGTATTCAGGATGCCCCTTGCGCGCTGGTATTTTCGCCTTTTAAGCATAGCTTCCTTTTCTTTCTTGGTTGTTCTTTACCACGAATGCGACAAATCACTTAGCCACTGGATTTCCATAAAGGTTTGCTGTGTTAGGGTTTTAACTTTCACTTTCCCACATAACATTTCTCCTACCGCGGCTTGTAATTTGGCGGTATTTGTGCTCTCTGCCTTGTTGAGCTGGAAAAAGAGGTTTCCTTTGATAGTTTTCCTAATCTTGCGAACGTCTTCACCTAGGTCCCTCAGTCTCTCGTCACTTTTGACAAGTTTGAGGATTTTCGGATATGAGCACTCCCCGGAGGACTTGATTATGATTGCGTCCGGATGATGGGCTTTTTTCCTTTGGCGCTTTATGTTCGTACTGTAGTCCCACGCTGCTTCTTGAGTTGCGGGAGTGTCGGTGTTGATAAAAGATTGCTCTTTTCTCTTTTCTAGGGCCGCACGAGCAATCGGTTTGTGGACAATTGTACGCTTGCCCAGTGTCTGAGAGTTCTTTGATGATGGCTCTGAGCGGCCAATAGCACACGCTTCAAAAACTTTAAACGATGTACAAAAGAATTATAGTCAGATTGAAAAGGAAGCATTATCAATCATATTTGGAATTCGTAAATTCCATGATTATATATATGGTCGAAAGTTTACCTTAGTTACAGATCATAAGCCATGGGTGTCAATTTTTAATCCAGGAAAAGGGATTAATTCTACTTCAGCTCACAGAATTCAGCGATGGGCACTAATATTATCTGGTTATAATTACGATATATTATACAAGAGCACGAAAGAGCATGGTAATGCAGATGCATTATCGAGATTGCCATCCAGTGGAGATAAAGATTTTGACAATATGGAAGATGCATTTGAAGTGAATGCTTTAGAACAAATTAAAAACTTTCCAGTAAACGCAGATCTGCTTGTTAAGTTTTCAAGAACTGATCCAATTTTATCAAAAGTTTTTAACTACGTACAAAATGGTTGGCCCAAGAGAGAATTAAATAAGAACATTGTTCCATATTTTCGCAACCGTTTAAATTTAACTATTACTGAAGGAGTTTAATTTTACAAACCGATTTTGATCGTGTTGTGGTACCAACAATTCTTCAACAGAAGGTTCTTAAGATGCTTCACGAAGGGCACTGGGGAATTGTTCGAACTAAACAATTAACCAGACGTTATTGCTGGTGGCTTGCGATTGATACCGATATTTCAAATTTAGTTTCTGCTTGTTCAACTTGCAAGTTTTTTAGTTCGAGTCCTCCAAAAGTGTTTACACCCTGGCAAGAAGCAGAAAAACCCTGGCAAAGAATTCATGTGGATTTTGCGGGTCCTTTTGAAGGTTACATGTGGTTAATATGTGTGGATTCATTTTCCGGGTTTCCGTATGTAATAAAAATGACAAATTCTACAATTATTTCGACTATAATAGCTTTACAAAACATTTTTTCAATAGAAGGTTTACCAGAAGTTTTAGTTTCATATAATGGAACACAATTTGTATGCAGTGAATTTCAAAAATTTTATAAAATTCATGGCATTCGTCATTTGACTACAGCACCTTTTCACCCAGCTTCGAATGGTCAAGCGGAACGTTTTGTACGCACGTTTAAGACTGCTTTCAAAAAGCAAATGTTAGAAAGTAAAAATATTCAAAGTGCTCTATTAGCTTATCTGGAAAAACACTGGCAGAATTGCTTCATGGACGTCAACATCGAATATTACTATCACTATTAAAACCAATTCCAATAAAATCTGTTGATTTTTCAAACACAAAATTTCAAGTCAATCAAAATGTTTATGCTCGCAATTTTTCAAAAGGGGATAAATGGATACAAGGAGTAATTGTAAGACTTATTGGAGGAAGAATGTATTTAATAAAAACTCAAAATGGAGTAATCATAAAAAGGCATCAAAATCAACTTCGTTTAAATTCAAATTATCATAGGTCACAAAATACAACGTATTTAAATGCTTCGCAGTTAGCAGCTAGTATTTTTCACAAATCTAATTCAGATTCTGGTTATATTCCACAGAATGAAGATTTACCACCGCTAACAGCAGCAAAGTCTGCACACAATTCAAGCACTACAGAACCAAGAAGAGATATATCTTTTACATTACTTCCAAGCCGTAAAAGGCGTTGTTTAACAGAAATTGAACTTCGAAGATCTAAGCGTAACCGTAAAAACACAGTCTTTTTTATATCGTAAATGTTAAATTGACAGGGAGGAATTGTTATATCCACCTTAGTGTTATGTACTTGTTCACCTTTTATAATTTGTATTCTATCAAAGAAATGTTTGTATTGAAATATTTTACTGAAAATATAATATTCATTCAACTGGATCTCATTGAATTAATACCTTATAGTTGGGCTTTGTTAAGTTAAGAAGATTTTGCTTCGGTTGAGTTTTTGCTGGCGCTGTCTTTTTGAGTGTTTTTGGTGTGATTATAACATTGAGTTCGGGAAATCTGTTGTATAGTTGAGAGATGGGTGAGACGTTTGCGATTGTATCTATGTGTGTTGGTTTTGTTGGTGTGAAAATGTCCATGGCTTGTTCGTTGGGCGCTGTTGAGCTAATGGAGTTTGATATTGTTGCTGAATTTGAGTGTGTCTGACATTTGCTTTCAGTTGACTGCGCAGTGGTATTTCTAACGTTTGTTTTATTGTGGTTTTCTGGTTTATTAGAGTTAGTATTGTTAATTATGCTTGTGGTGGTTGGCAAAGGTTTACGGTTGACGGCTGTAGACGAAAATGTAATTGTAGCTGTTTGTTGTGATTTAGTCGGTAGGTTTGCTTCTTGTTGGGAAGAGTGAGGCTTTGAGTTGCTATCGCTTGCTGTCTGGGCAGGCGAAATGTTGTATTTGTTGCTAATTCGGTAGGCGAGTGGTTTTCCTGAGAGATAGTAAGTGCATTTGCGTAGGTGTGAGTAGAGACTATGTTGAGTGTGTTGTTTTTATAAAATTGTATTGTTTCGCGCATTGAGCATTTTTTGTTGGATTTTTATTTTTAGTATGTCTTTTTGTTGTTTGTACTTCGGGCATTCTCTTAAGAAGGCGGGATGGTTGTCCGAACAATTCGCGCAATGCGTGCGCTTACAGTTTTCTGGATCGTGAGGGGGAGATTGCAATTGGCGCAGCTTGGCGTGTTTTTGCATCGTTTGGTTGTGTGACACGATTTGCATCTCATAGGGTTTGGGATATATTCTCTTACTTTGGGCAAATACCACGATACGTCAACTTGTTCTGGCAGTTTGTGTGAGCCGAATGACACGAGCACTACACCACTAGGTATATAGGCACCGTTAACATTTTTTTTGAATTTGTATATGTCAGTGAATTTTTGGTTGCTTAGCTCTTTGACAATTTCTGCTTCAGGTATATTGTTCAAACAAGGTGCATATAGTGTGCCTTTTACGGTGTTAAGATTTGTGTTTAATTCACATTTGATTGGACACACTCCTGGCAGTTCTTTACTGCGGACAAAACGATCTGCTATGGATTTTGATTTTACGAGCACTAGAAGGTTACCGTCTCTTATCGGTTGTATTTTTATAATACCTTTGCTTATCGCATGCAATGCTCTGTTGACTAAGAAGCAGGAGTATTCAGACAAAGATTTATTTTCTTTACTTGCAGACACAGTTAGGAATTTTGCTGATTGCTCAACTACTGTCGTTAGAGTCGGAAATTCTTCTTTGCTATAAATTCTTCGTTTTTTCCTTTTGGGCTATGGGATAATAGCGCGAACCTATTATCACCCAGGTTAGGAGGCCGTGGGGCCATAGTAGGATAATGAAAGTCTAATTTTGTTAATTTATTCGTTTTTTGTGAAAATATAAATATTACGAATTAGTCGAAATGGCGAGAATGCACGCCACGTATGTATGTATATGTATTCGCACTGAGTAATGACTTCGAGCTTAGTGACCGACGTGTATTCACAACGATTGCTAGTCGTTGCAAATATTTTACAACACTTTACAACGCTTACCAAACACAGTGGCAACACCCTCGACAAAAAAAATTCTAATAAATCAACGGTAATACCTAGCTACTTGACACTTCCGATTTGTTGGACCAAATTTAATGACCTATAAAGCTGCATACCCAAAAAAACACTTCTGAGAAAAAAGTTGAAATTGTATATCAATTTGTTGAATTTTTTTTACTTTTCTACAAAGTTTAACAGGCCTGTTATGAATGTATAAATCCTTTTTCCTTAATCTGTTGTTGGCTTCTTTAGTTCCGTGAATGTTTTTTTATCAGTTTATATATTCGGTTTTCGCAATTATTAGTGGGCAGAATAGCGCTTACGTCTCGACAACGGAAATGCTTGAGGTTTTCCTTTTTCCCATTATAGTGAAAAATCCCGTTCGTCATATCTAGGTCTGCGCCTATTTCTTTAAGGAAGTCAAACCCTATGATACCGTCAAAAGTATGGAGAGATGTCAAAATATAGAATTGAGCATTTTTGTCAAAGAAATGTATAGTGCATTTATGTTCGATGTTATCCGTTCCGTGGATTGAGTTGACTAGAAAGGGCTTCTCGACTTTCTTAATGCCGTTAAGGAACTCGGGCTTCTCGACTTTCTTAATGCCGTTAAGGAACTCGAAGTTTTTAACATAATTTTTCGTGGCACCAGTATCTATCAAAAATTTTAATTCCCTTCCTGCAAATGATCTGCTAACACTTAGCAGGAGGGACTTCGATCTAAAAAATTAATTTCATCAATAGGTTGGTCCAAGTATTGAGCTTCGTACTGTATGTCTTCGCTGTTATTGATATTCTGGTCATCACTATAATCTTCATCACACCCTTGCTTGTCGTCACCATATCCCGGCGTTCCTAGATGGCTTATGCGCTGCAGCTTTGGTGCTGTCTGTCTGTCGCTTTCCACTCGCCTCTTTTGAGCTACCTCTCTGCTATTTTGCGTCCCTTGGACCCGGATTCCTCTGAGGAAGAGGGTTCACAGTGGATCCTGGTTGATTTCCCTGGCGCTAGCTAATCGATTGACGCAATTGCTGTCTATTCTGTCGATGGTATGAAAGGGATGGATCGACTTCCATCGGAGCCACATCCTGTTGGCCAGCTTCCACTCTTTGATATTGAGGGAGATTTTGGGGGGTGAACGGGGTTGCTCTCTGAATAGCTCCAAGCGGTCGTTCATTCCTATTGATTAACGACTGGGCGAATGCAGACCTGGCTTGGTTAGCTTCCAACTCTGGTGCAAGGGCTATTGCTGTTGGCATATCGGCAGACCTCGAGGAGAACAAAACATCGCATAGAGGCCTGTTAAGTCTCGAAATAAACACTCGTAACGAATCCTGCCGATATTTTGGATTAAGGGTGCTGATTAATTTAGCGTTTCCACTATACGACACCACTGTTTTGTTTACGAGCAAAGTAAGTTTTCGTTCTACTTCATTGTAGAACTGTAGGATGTTCTTGCTGCCTTGACGCAACGCCGACATCTCTTGCTCAATCATATGAAGGGGCTCTCTTATCGGAATAAGTGAAGTCTAGTCTGGCGATAATCGCCTTGAAATTTAGAACTCTGTTGAAAGAAGCAAGAACATTGTCGGCTGCTCCTGTAATCTTGTTGGCTGCTCCTGTAATCTTGTTCTAATGATCGCTACCGCTTGGTTCGTACAATTTATATGCCGCCTGAACGGTGTTTCTCCTTGAAAAATATCGTGATTGCGTCGCGTTGAATTCGGGCAGAGATTTGATCACATCAAGAGGTTCATCACATTGAACTTTTCCTGTGAGTGTAACAGGCGCGTATTCTATAACCCTTGAAGAGGCCTCTAAAGTTACCAATATGTTCGTCAATGAGTCAATAGTTCCCTGAAAATCCCTTTATTTATTTCTGTTGCAGTCCTTATGGCTGCTGCCACCAAATCTTGTATTGTCTGTGCGTCCACTACTACCGAATCAATTCACTAAATCTTTCTTTGATCCACGCACAAAAATTACCAAAAAAAAATATTTATTTATTTAAATCCCAAACACTTTACCTACATGTTTAAAACTATCATATTTTCTTCGGTCTCTCGCTGGCTACGTCGAGGCGTGATGTGCAAAGCCTTAAATTTGTTGTTTTTTAAATGTTACTTTTTATTTTAATTCTAAAATTTAATGACAACTTTGGTTGTCACGGATAGCTGCGAACGCGGGATTCGAGCTCACGACCACGTTGCGTATTATTAGGATTTCACAATAATTGTATCCTTTCGTAAGGACTTTACGTTATCCTTTTAAAGGGACTTCACAATAACTTTGTTGTGAGCTTCCAATCTTCTAGCGCCAGATGGCTTTACACATAAGCGCAATTGCTGACTTGGCAATTCCCACCGTCCAGAGCGCTACATTTGCTTGCTTGTTGACAGCACTCGCAAGCTTCTGTTCTGTGTTGTCATACGACCTGCATACGAGGTTGTTGTTGTTGTTACTGTTGCTACTACCTTGATGTTTTGTAGTAGCTTACATCTGGGCTATTGTTGTGTCATATGTTTTCTGCTACTGCGATAATGGTTGCTGCAGCAGCCTATCTGAGCTGTTGTTGTGGCTATGGTGTGTTAACTACTCCCCCTTTTAAAAGCGACCGTCCGCGGGTGCCTTTTAGACGTCGGGTGGAGTTGAAGTGTCGGCGTTTCTAATCACTTCAATGATGGCAAGCTTTCGTTGCCTCTTGGACCAAAGGTAAATTAGTTTTGTTGCAATTTCGTGTTGTAGTTTTTCGCATGGACCTCCTCCAGATACGGCAATGATAGAGTTTTTATATGCTCAGTAAACTTCATTATTGTTGCAGGAGGGGCTTCGGGGTGGGATTGAACAACATGTTTCCAGTTGACATAATTAGTTCTGTTTATGGTGACATTACCTTCAAACATAACTAGGAAGGTGCCCTTTATGATAACGGCTGATCGTGTTCCCTCTGTGACCTCTATCTGCTGATCGTTTACCACTATTGGGCCGTCGTCAATTTCTACAATAGGGATGATGTGTTCTGCAGAGGTTGTTTTGCATTGCGCTGAGTTATGGTTCAATAGCTGTTCTACGCATGAGGCTGAAGCAAATGGCTGGCAAAATATAAGGTTTGTAGCATTTTTACAGTTTGCAAGAGGTTGGTAGTCGGGAACGCAGTGTGCTGCTTATCTGTTTCTTAACTAACTATCTTTTTATTGTGAGTTACAGGTAAAAGCCTAACCTTTTCTCAAATTTTGCTTATTTTAAGGTATTTAATTACAAAATAAATATTATCACTATCCTGTAATATTCTTAGCTCACTTATATTAATATTAGCAAAGATCTGCCAGTACTACCCTGTTTCTTGCTGTAACCAACCCAAATAAATGCCCTGTATCCACAATTGTTTCTTTTGTAACTTTAAGAAGGTCACTCATCGTTCGTGTCAGATTGTTTATTCTTGCCTGAAGCTGAGTGTTGATTGTAGTCTGACGTTCATAAGCCTCAAGCAGCTCGCGTTCTTTGGTTGCGACCTCATTAAAATCGCCGAAGTCGGGTGTCCCGGCGATGTATTTCAGTGCAGTACCTATGATGTTGATACCACGTTAATGCCGATGATGGATCTTTAGAGTCTCTTATAAAACGAGGATTTGATCAGCATCTGCTTATAGCAATTTCCTTGTATGAGAATGTTGAAACTGTTCAAGCAGTCCTTCCGTATCTGTCGCTATGGCTTCATAATTCGTCAAGTTAGTTTTGTGTAGCAAAATACCGTATTGGTCATGAATAGCAACTTTTCCAGTTGAAATCATCATATAGTGTGAGTTGGTGTAGTTAAATAATTTCGCCTGCGTCCAAAAAATAACCTTCAAAAACGGGTATCTGAAAAAAAAGAAAGAAAGAAAAAACATCTGCGTTACCTTAAGTTTGCCTTGTGAACCCTTTTCCTATTTATCAAGGCCGTAGTTCCCAAGTCCTGTTCAATATAATTCTCTACGTACAATTTTGTTAATTTATTGCCAATTCTTTTGTTGGTTTTAACAACTACTATGTCTCCGGGTTGATATGATTTCAATCTCCTAGATTTAATCAATCGATCTAACTCAAGTGCTTGTGCCCTGACAATTTTGTTAATGATGTCTTCCCGTAATTGCTGAGGAATAGATTGAACGACATCTATATGTCTTTGCCCTATAACGGAATGAACCGATCTATTATATTTGGATGTAGCAAGCAATATCAAGTCCACCGTATCGTTCAGTCCTTGGGTTAGTTTAGTGCACCTTGCAATCTCTGTTAATGTGCTATGGAACCTTTCGACTTGCCCATTAGTGGTACTATGGTGCGGAGGTGTTGTAAAAGTAGTTACCGAAAAATTATCTCTCAACGGTGACTTTATCGTTTGTGAATTGAAGGACTTTTCATTATCGCAAACTATGGTCTTTGTATTTTTTAAAAAATTTAAAAGTTGTATAATAGGTTGTTTTACGTCAATTATTGACCTGGAAGCGATGGGCGAAACTATCGCAAATTTCGAGAATTTGTCAACACACGTAAGGAAATGTTTCTTATCTGTTGAATAGATGTCGAGGTGGAGAATTTCTCCAGGGTACTGTGGTATTGGGGTTTTGCCTACCATCAGATTTGGTGGGTGGCGTTGGTATTTGGCCTCCCGGCAGACTTTACAGTTAATTACTAATTCTTTCAATTTCAGTTGTATTTTGGGGAAATAATACTCCTTTAGCAGTTTATGTTTTACCGTCAAAGCGATCGGAAGCTTTACAAACGACCATCCTCAGTGCGTAAAATATAGTGAAATACTAAATAAAACAAATCAATAGACAAAAATACCCAAATATAAAAGAACATAAGAGTGTAATACACACAATAAGACAGTGAACGTCAAACAATAAAAAACTCAAATATTCTCCACCAGTAACAAAAATAAACAACATCATATGATAGTGCCGCTACAAGCGCTAATATTGCTGCCTAAAGCACACTATCAACATGAATAAACCACCTGACAAGACAACAACACCATCACCACATATCCAGCTACTTCGATGGGACGCAACTAAAGTACACCACATAACATCAAACGACCCAATTTACCTTCTGATGTCAAGAAAAAATTCCACAGAGACACTTAAAATCATATCCTCAATTTTAATACAAAAAGCAATTGACGGTACATGTGGCGAAATATTAACATGCAAAAAATACTAAGCGGCCAAATACTACTGAAAACAAAAACTGGCAAACAAGCAAATAAACTCACCACTTTAATCGCGCTCTCTAACAATATAACGATTGACACTACACCCATCGCTCAACTTTTCTAAAGGCGTTATTTATTGCAATGATTTAAGAAATATCTCCGAACAAGAAATACTACAAGAACTCAACTCTCAAAATGTAAGCGAGGTTAAAAAAATTTACAAAAAAATGTATAACCAACTTGTAGAAACCGGACTTTTGATAATAACATTTAACACTACGACACTCGAAAATCAACATTGGGTATTTAAAATTACCAATCCGTCCATATACATATACCCCCACCAATGCGCTGTAAGAATTGCATGAGGTACAATCACCTAGCTAAATATTGCAAAAATCCCAAAACATGCCCAAACTATGCAAACAATTACCATCTAAACGACGAAACAAAAGAACAATGCGAAGAAAACAAACAATGTGTAAACTGTGCAAGCAATAACCACACCGATTCAAATCACTCTGCTTATGACAAAAAGTGCCCAATCTTCATAAAGGAGAAAGAAATACAAACCAACAAAACAACATCGAACGTCGACAACAGAACTGCAAAAGCAATATACAAACAACGATACCAATCCAACAACACCACATACGCTGCAATCGCAAGCAAATCCATCCCAACAACAACACACCCCCAGCAACGAGATAAACAAACAGAACACAACTCACCTCGAAAAATATATGCAAGAAGAACCCATAATCAATAGCCGACCCTCTACACAACGCAAACTCTCCACTAACATCTCTCAGACGCCAACAACTAGCAAAGCAAACATACAATTGACCGAAAAAATGAGCGAATCTGAGACAGACTCAGAAACAGCAAGTACATTAAAAATAAACGTCAAAATACTCCCAACGACAAATAATAAGGTAAAAACCGCAAGCAAAATTCCACACAGCAGCAACAATATCGACGTCTTCGACTCAGATATATTCGACATCTCCTAAATTGTCTTCAGTTCTACGCCTATTACTATTACACTAAATTAAGTGCAATCATCCGTATCTTACTTATTTATTTATTTTTCTTGTTAACTTATCAATATGACACTTAATATTATCCAATGGAATATCAAAGGATACTTAAATAACTACAATGAACTTCTTCTAATAATTAAAAAATACTCCCCTCAAATACTATCACTGCAAGAAACTCACCTTTTTAATATAAAATACTTACCCATACCTATAAACTACCAAATTGTCTACAATAACCCAACAAACAGATTCGGTGGTACAGCTCTTCTAATTCATCAATCATTACAATTTTCAAACACTAACATTAACTAAAATAATTTCGATATCTCAGCTATAGAACTAGAATCCACAAAGAAAATAACAATTTTCTCTGTATATATGTATATCACCAAACAAATCTTTTTCCATAAACGACCTAAATATATTGCATAGCTCCAACAATCGGGAAACACTTATCACAGGAGACTTCAATAGCTGGCACCAGAGATGGGGTTCTTCTAAAAAAAACAAAAGAGGAAACAAATTGTTAAAATTCTTAGATCAATCAAACTTTATCCTACTCAACGATAACTCCCCAACACACTTCACAACCCACAATACCTTCTCTCACATAGATATTTCATTTTGCTCACCTACTTTGACACCTAACAGCTCATGGAAAACACTGGACGACCTCTACGGAAGCGACCACTTCCCCATACGTATATCCCTCTTTGCACAAACAACCAGCAGAAAATTCAAAAAACGACCCCAACACTGGTCACAAATCTCTCACGACTCAGCCTTTTCTCAAGAATTCATCAATAACAAATACAAAACAACCCAAACAACATTCAACCCCTCACCATCCGCCAACCAAATAGAAACCGACATCACACACATTGAACTACTATCTGCCCTACACACCCTAAAAGGGAACACCCCTGGCCACGACCGAATTACGTACCTTATGATCAAAAACTCTTCTTATTCAACCAAACAAAGGATAACTCAACAATTTAATGATATTCTCAATAGCCATATCCCACAATCGTATAAATCAAGCCTAATTGTTCCTATTTTAAAACCAAACAAAAATAAAACCATTATTGATTCTTACCGACCAATTTCCCTAAACCCTTGCATTGCAAAACTATTAGACAAAATTATAGCCAAAAGGCTATGGTGGTATGTGATCAACAATAATTTCTTGCATCACAACCAGTTTGGTTTTAAAAGAGGAAAATCAGTTACAGATTGTCTGATTTACGCAGACCATCTTATAACCGAATCACTCTCAAAGAAAAGCCACTCATTCATCATTTCCCTCGACTTTTCGAAGGCTTTCGATAGGATTGGCGTCCACGCAATACTTGATCAATTAAAAAAATGGAAAACGGGACCAAAAATAATAAACTACGTAGCTAACTTCATGTCAAATAGAAGAATAATAGTACGCGTCGGACAACAAACCTCAAACACAATGCCCCTTTTCAACGGAATCCCCCAGGGCTCTCCGATTTCAGTAATCCTATTCTTAATAGCTTACAACAAACTCTGTAGTATCATAGCGATAGACAAAAGAATCAACTTTACCGCTTTCGCGGACGATTTCCATCTTATAACAAAACTAAATAAACAAAAAAACTCAACTTACAATCTAGATACCCTTTTTCAAAATATTAATAAATGGTGCCATTACTCGGGTGCCAACCTATCACCAGATAAATGCAAACACATACACATATGCAGAAAATACAACTGCTCGACAAACATTTACACAAACAACATTCTTATCCCAACAGTAACGACACTTAAAATATTAGGAATTACCCTCAGCAAAAACTACAGGTGGAACTCCCAAATTAATGAACTTGCAACATCACTCTCAAAAAGACTCGATATCATAAAGTGCTTATCAAGCGCCAAGTTTAACTGCAACACACACACATTACTCAACATAACTAGAGCAATAATTACTTCAAAAATCGACTATGGCCTGTTCCTTTTTGGAGACTCCCCTAAATCAATATTAAATAAACTGAAAACAAAACTCAATTCAGCAGTTCGTACATCACTAGGTGCCTTCCGTACTACCCCAATTGCTTTTAGAGTCGAACATCCACTCCATAGAAAACAAATACGAATACTCCATAACCTAACTTTTCAGATCACTTCTAAAACGATACACCTTTCTTTAAAGTATTAAAAAGATACAAAAGAACACGAAAATGTAAGAAAAGTACAAAATCAGTCCCCGATAAAATTGTATCGAAATGTACCCAATTAAATCTCCCACTTTATCCCGAAAAAAAAATAAACAAGAACCTCCTTGGAAACTAACGAGTAATCTCATAAACACATCTCTTACATCAAACACCAAAACTGGAGCGCTCCCACTTTACTCCTCAGTCCTAACGGCCGAAACTATCGCCATATTAGCGGTAATTCAGGTAATTCAAATAGTAAAAGTTAAAAGAGGAAAATTCATTATCTGCACAGACCCTCTGTCATCACTAAACTCAATATCAAATACAAATAACCACGAAATCTATCCAAGCACCATCAGGTCACTACTACTTAAGCACAATCCAAAAATTAAACTACTCTGGATACCTGGACATTCTAATATTACTGGCAACGAGCTAGCAGACCAAACTGCTAAGGAAGCAACACGCCGCCCGCTCATATGTACTCAAAACTTTAACGTTAAGGACAATAAATTTTTAAAACACGAACTCCAAACGGAGCATGAAAAACTGTTACCGAATTCCAGTAATTGGTACCAGCAACTTTACAAAAAACAACACATAAACTGCAATTACCTCAAATATATTCCCCAAAATTCACTTACAAGACTAGACCAAATTAAAATAGTAAGGCTTCGACTAGGACACACAAAAATTACAAAACTTTACCACATAGACACAAACTCCTCTTCATCTTGTCCTACTTGTCAAACTCATACTCCAACCTCCATAGAACACATCCTCAACTCCTGCCATTCCATGACAATACTGAGAAGACAAATTTTCCGCAGTGACAACCCCACTCAACTCCTTTCCAACCCCAACCTAGAAAACATGAACAATATTATCCTATTCCTAAAATTATCTAACCTTTACCACCACATATAAGAGTAAGATCAACGAGCACACAATGAACACAACTGGAAAAAACCACACATGAATGTCGAGAGAATTATTATAACGCACACACATCTTAGCACTCACCTAAACTTGTATACCATATAATTTACCCTAAGAAATAATTTAAACCTAGATACATAAGTACACCATATGTTTTACTCTTAAAAATCAGCGTAGCTTAAGGCCTCTGCAGTCAGAGCTATCCCTTCTGTTAGTTTAAGTTTTACAAACTTTTCTAACAGCTATAAAATAAAAATAAATAAAATACTCCTTTAGAATCTGTTGCAGGTTTTCTTTCACAGAACGATAAGCCCTGTTATGCTCCGTTTCCAGTATCTGGAATCTCGTTAAAACTTCGTCTTGAATTCCTGCAAGTGTTGGTAGGTCACATAGTAGCCCTTTTACAACATTAGGATTAACACACTCCCCTATAATTTTCGGTAGTTTACTTTTGTCATTAAAGATGACGTGATGCCTCATCTGCGTTCTAAAAATAATTTTGGAGATTTTCGATGGGGAACTACCTTCAAGAATTATTTGACTCTTAAAGCAGTTTATAGGACTCTGTATTGTGGGGATAGTTTTAGTGAGTAGAGGAGCCTGAATCTTCCAAACCATTGATGTGCTGTCGTTACAACGCATCTGCTACAACATTATCTTTACCTGGCTTGTAGAAAAATTTGGGGGGAAATTCCTCCACAAATGCTCTCCATCGCTTTAGTTTCGCGTTTGGGTTTTTATCCGATATAACGAACATCAGAGGTTGATGGTCTGTGTAGATGTTAAGCTGTTTAACACCATAAAGACAGTTTCACAATTTTTGAAGGGACCAGACTATTGCTAAGACCTCGCGCTCATTCGTAGCGTAATATTCCTCAGTGGACGACAAGGTCCGGGAAATCATGGTTACAGGTCGACCACCTTGTGACAAAACTGCACCCAATGCATGTGAGGACGCATCGGTTGTTAAGTCGAAAGGCTTTTCAAAATCAGGATATAGTAAGAGGACGTCCTCTGAAGCCAGGATATCCTTGATTTTGTCAAATGCTGTTATTGCTTCTTCGACGTATTTAGAACGATTAGCACTAACATGCGCGTTTTCGCCACGAAGTTATTAGGTAAAGGCTTAACAATTAACGCATAGTCCTTCACGAACCGTCTATAGTACCCAGAGAGTCCGAGGCAGGTCCACAAGGCACGAAGTGTTTTAGGAGTTTCATATTTGACAATGTCTTGCACTTTGTCTGGGCATGTTTTTATTCCATCCTTAAAGACAATGAATCCAAGGAATTCTACTTCATTCCTTATGAATTTGGTTTTTTCAAGTGACACTCTCATGTTTGCTTCGTAAAGTTTTTCGAGAATACGTTTAACATATTTAACGTGCTGATCTTCACTTTTAGAGAAGATACTGACGCCATCGACGTAAACATGGCAACACTTGCCAATTTCGTCTCGAAGAACGTCATCGATGGCCCGCTGGAAGATGCTAGGCGCATTCTTAAGACCGAACGGAAGTGGACAGAACTCATATTTCCCGTTATTAACACAGAATGCTGTCTTTTCCCTATTCCGTTCTGTTAGTCTTATCTGGTGGAACCCAGATTTGAGATCAAGGGTGGTAAAAAGCGATGATTTCCCTAGATTAGCCAAGATGACTGAAGTTTCAGGAATAGTGTATCTATCGCTTATCGTTTTCTCATTAAGCTTCCTGAAATCAATAACCAGGCGCATATTTTTTTCTTCTGATTCGGTAAGCCCCTTTTTTCCTACAACCCATATTGAATTATTATATGGTGACCGTGAAGGTCTAATTATGCCGTTGTAGAGAAGATCGGACATTTCTCGGTTTACAAAGTCGGCTGAAGCCATGGGATATGGATACGTTTTAGAATAGACTAGGTTGTCATCAACGGTTCTTATTGTCCCTTCAATATTCGTATTATTAGGTAATGACTCATTTGGTGCAGCAAAAACTCCTGAATGCTCTTTTATCAGTTTTGATATTCGGTTTTCGCGATTATTAGTGGGCAGAATAGTGCTTACGGCTCGACAAGGGAAATGCTTGAGGTTTTCCTTTTTCTAATTATAGTGAATAATCCCGTTCGTCATATCTAGATCTGCGCTTATTTCTTTAAGGAAGTCAAACCCTATGATACCATCAAAAGTATGGAGAGATGTCAAAAAATAGAATTGAGCATTTTTGTCAAAGAAATGTATAGTGCATTTACATATGTTCGATGTTATCCGTTCCGTGGATTGAGTTGACTAGAAAGCGCTTCTCGACTTTCTTAATGCCGTTAAGGAACTCGAAGTTTTTAACATAATTTTTCGCGGCACCAGTATCTATCAAAAATTTTAATTCCCTTCCTGCAAATGATCTGCTAACACATAGCAGGAGGGACTTCGATCTAAAAAATTAATTTCATCAATAGGTTGGTCCAAGTATTGAGCTTCGTACTGTATGTCTTCGCTGTTATTGATATTCTGGTCATCACTATAATCTTCATCACACCCTTGCTTGTCGTCACCATATCCCGGCGTTCCTAGATGGCTTATGCGCTGCAGCTTTGGTGCTGTCTGTCTGTCGCTTTCCACTCGCCTCTTTTGAGCTACCTCTGCTATTTTGCGTCCCTTGGACCCGGTAATTACTGAACGGATTCCTCTGAGGAAGAGGGTTCACAGTGGATCCTGGTTGATTTCCCTGGCGCTCGCTAATCGATTGACGCAATTGCTGTCTTCCACTCTTCGATATTAGGGAGATTTTGGGGGGGTGAACGGGGTTGCTCTCTGAATAGCTCCAAGCGGTCGTTCATTCCTATTGAGGAACGACTGGGCGAATGCAGACCTGGCTTGGTTAGCTTCTAATTCTGGTGCAAGGGCTAGTGCTGTTGGCATATCGGCAGGCCTCGAGGAGAACAAAACATCGCACAGAGGCCTGTTAAGTCTCGAAATAAACACTTGTAACGAATCCTGCCGATATTTTGGATTAAGGGTGCTGATTAGTTCAGCGTTTCCACTATACGACACCACTGTTTTGTTTACGAGCAAAGTAAGTTTTCGTTCTACTTCATCGTAGAACTGTAGGATGTTCTTGCTGCCTTGACGCAACGTCGACATCTCTTGCTCAATCATATGAAGGGGGTCTCTTATCGGAATAAGTGAAGTCTAGTCTGGCGATAATCGCCTTGAAATTTAGAACCGTGTTGAAAGAAGCAAGAACAGTGTCGGCTGCTCCTGTAATCTTGTTCCTAATGATCGCTACCGCTTGGTTCGTACAATTTATACGCCGCCTGAACGGTGTTTCTCCTTGAAAAATATCGTGATTGCGTCGCGTTGAATTCGGGCAGAGATTAGATCACATCAAGAGGTTCATCACATTGAACATTTCCTGTGATTGTAACAGGCGCGTATTCTATAACCCTTGAAGAGGCCTCTAAAGTCGCCAATATGTTCGTCAATGAGTCAATAGTTCCCTGAAAATCCCTTAATTTTGTTGTTTTTTAAATGTTACTTTTTATTTTAATTCTAAAATTTAATGACAACTTTAAATGACCTTTAAATCGAAATATTTATAAGCGTTAAAATCACCCACCACATGCATAGTATACATATGTATGTATGTACTAGACGTCTGCATGAATGTACTCATTGGCCGTTTTAACACATTCACACGTAAGCGCAACATTCTACGCATTCTGCTTACAGCAAGCGCGATGCCTGAATGAGTGTGCAGATAGCTGAGAATACTGCGCTCAGTCGCATTCAGAAAGAGAGGCATTCGTTGTACAAAGAGTGGCAAATATGTTGTACAACTAGTCATGCGCATTCGGAAGTATGAGACCTCATCCGGGTGTATGAGACCACATTCGACTGAAAGATTTTATGACGGCGCCAATTTTTGCAAATGATAGCGGCTACATTATGAAAGCAATTAAATAGAAAAACTTCAATAAATGCATGTCTCTTCATATTTACGTACATATGTACATGCATAATCTACATTGAATTTTACTGAAATTAATAAATAACTATAAAATAAATGCATACACATATAATAAAGTCAATACGCATTTGTATGAAAATATGTTCATATGTAGGCGCAAATGTAAATGGAAAGAAAACATATTTAGAAAAAATTTTCATGGTTGTTCATTTTTCTGTTGGCCTAGTAAATGTTAATATTTTAGAATTTTTATTGAGCTCAAGGCCAGTTTATGGAAGATGTTTTGTGAAAAAACAACAACAGATTTTAATGGTTGAAGTTATAGTACTATTTCGGAAATCACCACATTTCCTCATCAGACTTCTTTTTTGATTATTAAATTAAATTATTTTTAATTTAATTTTCATAACCACTTCTCTCAGGCTTTGAACCCGGGAGCTCGGAGTTGCAGAGCCAATACGCTACCTATTGTGCTACGCTAGCCGAGTTGGCTGTTGTGTTTATTTCATCTTCCTTAAACAAACCAACTACAAACAAGAGCAACTGATCTGCCGCTATTTAACTTGTTTGTGTGGTTGTTGTTTGTGTTTTTGTTTGCAAATTCTGTATAATGTATTTTTTTTTTTTTTTTTTTTTTTTCTTTTACATTATATTCTAATGCATTTTTAAGGCGTGCTCATCCTTGTATACAATGGTTGTTCATTTTTCTGTTGGCCTAGTAAATGTTAATATTTTAGAATTTTTATTGAGCTCAAGGCCAGTTTATGGAAGATTTTTTGTGAAAAAACAACAACAGCTTTTAATGGTTGAAGTTATAGTACTATTTCGTAAATCACCACATTTCCTCATCAGACTTCTTTTTTGATTATTAAATTAAATTATTTTTAATTTAATTTTCATAACCACTTCTCTCAGGCTTTGAACCCGGGAGCTCGGAGTTGCAGAGCCAATACGCTACCTATTGTGCTACGCTAGCCGAGTTGGCTGTTGTGTTTATTTCATCTTCCTTAAACAAACCAACTACAAACAAGAGCAACTGATCTGCCGCTATTTAACTTGTTTGTGTGGTTGTTGTTTGTGTTTTTGTTTGCAAATTCTGTATAATGTATTTTTTTTTTTTTTTTTTTTTTTTTTTTTTACATTATATTCTAATGCATTTTTAAGGCGTGCTCATCCTTGTATACAATGGTTGTTAAAAATGCATTAGAATATAATGTAAAAAAAAAAAAAAATACATTATACAGAATTTGCAAACAAAAACACAAACAACAACCACACAAACAAGTTAAATAGCGGCAGATCAGTTGCTCTTGTTTGTAGTTGGTTTGTTTAAGGAAGATGAAATAAACACAACAGCCAACTCGGCTAGCGTAGCACAATAGGTAGCGTATTGGCTCTGCAACTCCGAGCTCCCGGGTTCAAAGCCTGAGAGAAGTGGTTATGAAAATTAAATTAAAAATAATTTAATTTAATAATCAAAAAAGAAGTCTGATGGGGAAATGTGGTGATTTCCGAAATAGTACTACAACTTCGACCATTAAAAGCTGTTGTTGTTTTTTCACAAAAAATCTTCCATAAACTGGCCTTGAGCTCAATAAAAATTCTAAAATATTAACATTTACTAGGCCAACAGAAAAATGAACAACCATTGTATACAAGGATGAGCACGCCTTAAAAATGCATTAGAATATAATGTAAAAAAAAAAAAAAAAAAAAAAAAAAA